>BRDA01090170.1:0-35901 GCA_036984385.1 Crenuchus spilurus
CTCTCTCTCTCTCTCTCTCTGTATCTCTCTCTCTCTCTCTCTCTCTCTCTCTCTCTCTGTTTCACTCCCTTTGTTTCTCTCTCTGTACCTTTCTCTCTTTCAGTCTCACTCTCTGTCTTTCTCTCTCTTTCTGTCTCATTATCTTTGTCTCTCTCTACCCCATCTCTCTCTCTCTCTCTCTCTCTCTCTCTCTCTCTCTCAGTTGAGAGTGTTTCTGATTTACTTGAAAATGAATTGCTTCTCTGTGGGTATTAATTATGTTGAGCTTAAATGACAGGTATATTGACCTCTTTGAAGCTTTTGTCTTCAAAATGGGTTCATTTCAAACAGAAGGGAAAACATGTTATTTTATTGCGTTTATTGAAATTTTAAAATAATTATTTACATTACAATTAAATGTATAGTGATGTATCATTTCCACTGAGCCATTCAGCTAACACTGTCATAGAGAAATGAACAGGCAGACAAAGATACTACAAGTGTAGCCATAATACTGTATTTTTTGGTCCTTTAGTTAAAGAAGAAAAAGGCAGAGAAGACACATTTTTATTTTCCCTTTCTGTGAGAAGCTTTTCCCGGGAAAAAGAGATTTAGGCAAACTGGGTTTGTGAAGAGGTGACATGGATTGCAGCTGTTTTCATTAATACTATTTTAATGAATATTACCTGAGGGTGGAGGAACAAATTTATTTCAATTCAGAGATGGTTTTAAACCAGCAGACAGTAAATGGATTTCAGGATAGGGGTGTTCATTTTAATATCCCAGGCCATTTGTAAAAGTGAAAGCAAATGCACTGCATCAGCATATTGAAAAAAATGGTCTGTCTCTCTGGAGAAATTGGAAGGGGAACTGTTTCAGCCCTGTGTGCAATCTCCAAAACCCAGAGCACATGAAGAGACATGAATCTGCACAAACACACACATAAACACTAATAAAAATAAATAAACAAATGCAATAGTTTAGGTAAAATACAACTAGAGTACAAAAGAGGATAGTCATTTGTAACTACATGCTTATGCATAAAAAAAAAACATATGTTCCTTTTAAAACAAGGACAGGGACTCTTGTTTTAAAGGAATTCTCTACATTCTCAACCTAAGATCTGCAGCATCTTTAATGTACAATCAGCTATGACAGGTAATAACTTTAGCACTTTCCCCTGAACTCGTAAAACCCACTGACTCAATACACACTTAGAATTAAGGTTCTACCAAATTCATAGCCTTGAAAATATACTATAAAACTATAAGAAATAGACCATTGCCATGAAATGCCATGAACATTTAAAATGTGAGTGGTTTTTACCTCAACGGCAGGTCCTGAAATCAGCATTTGTCACTCAAGAGCTATGAAACACTAAGGCTGAGCTAATGCTAATTTTACTTGATTGAGCTGTGCCTCACTACAAAACATTAATGATGCTACATCCTATCTAGTCGGCTTCCTGAGTGGGATCTCCCCATAGTTAAGGACTCTTTCTTGGACAAATTAAGACATTTTGCCTAATGATTGCTGTAAAACATAATTTTTTTCTTAAAAGTCTGTGGAATCTAATATTTGAGATAATCTGTGCATGGAATTTTCTGTGATTTTTTTAGGATGCCATTGTGCATATGTAGGATTCTGCCTGCACTGTGTTAATTTTTGGCATTTTTTGCAGAAAAAAAAAGAAGTGAAAGTATGTATAAATTAATCTGTATGACAGTCTTTCAGAGGGACGAGTTTGTGCCAACCCAGAGGACTTAATGAAAATTCTGCTAAAAGTCATTATGAGAAATTGCATGAGATTCTTCTGGCCCAGATAAACAATAATTATTCTCAGAATTAAAAGCAAAAGACTTTTTGTCCTGGATGAGAAACAGTTCATTTTGAGGTTACTGTCTTTGACCAACATGAGCATTAACCTTAAGAGAGTCTGAGGGGTTCTCAACAACAGTGTCAAAACAGTAAGAATGTCATATATTGTATCTATATTTTGATTAAATCTGCTCTAAACTCTAAACCTATTTTCAGATGTGCTGATTTATTGTAAAAAAAAAAACACTCTAAACATTTCTAGTCAAGACTTTAGAGCTCAGAACTGAGTAAACAGACATGATGGCTACACACTGGTCATTACAGTTTTTAAAAATTCTATGTGGTTTTATTTCTAAAGCTTAACAAATGTGAGGTGACACTCTGTTTTACTAAATCAGTCACTCCTACTTTGGATATTCATGAGATAGGTGTGAGGTGAGAGGTGAGAGGTTTTTGTTCAGGCGAGCGTTTTTTGTTTATAGAGACCAAATGGGCATTTTCACACATTCCTTGGCTGCTAATCCTCCACTGGCACTGGCATCATATGAATGGGTGATCATGTCAAAGGGCAGGAAAAAAACATGGCGCTCTGATTTGCTGTGAAAATTGTGTCCCACCTACTCTCACACATACATAAAAATATATTTCAATTCAACCTATTGCACCAATTCAAGTGGTGCTTGAAAGTTTGTGAACCCTTTAGAATTTTCTATATTTCTGAATAAATATGGCCTGAAACATCAAATTTTCACCCAAGTCCAAAACGTAGATAAAGAGTTAAACAAATATTACACTTATTTATTGAGGAAAATGATCCAATATGACATATTTGTGAGAGGTAAAGTATGTGAACCTTTGCTTTCAGTATCTGGTGTGTTCTCACTTTGGAGCAATAACTGCAACTTAACGTTTCTGGTAACTGTTCTTTAACCATTCTTTGATAGAACGACTTGTGTGTATAGGGTCATTGTCTTGTTGCATGACCCTCCTTCTCTTGAGACTCAGTTCATAGACAGATGTCCTGACATTTTCCTTTAGAATTCTCTGATATAACTCAGCATTGTTTAATCAATGATGGCAAGCTGTCCTGGTCCAGATGCAGCAAAACTGGCCCAAACCATTTCCAAGATATGTTTAGTTTTGTTTTTTGGATAAAATCTTGCAGTTATTTAAGTGTTTTTGCAGAATCCTTAATCATTTCTCTCCTTAAATACAAGAGGATAACTACAAGATACTCAAGTTTATTTTGTGTTTGCATCTGATTTCACTGTTGTCTAGGAGAATCTACTGAGTTGTCTTTTAGTTATTTCTTTCATTTGCTAATATACTTCCATTGTAATAGTTAGCAACAGCTAACATTACTATTTGCTTTATGAAGTTGCAGTATATGTTAAATGTTTATTCATAAAATTCAGATATTAGAAACAGTGTTAAAATGTTGAAAAATATTGGAAAATATTAAAACTTTGATACTTTTACATCCCTTTATTGTTGTTTGAATAAGATCTAAATAAATTTTACTGGGCACTCAGATTTTGTCCTGATGAAGAGTATGACCTCTTGTGACACATGTATGTGTTGCAGAACCTACATAATGTCCCTTCAGTTCTGTGCAGAAAGAAAAACTGAAAAAGATTTCTGGGACAAAATATAAAAATGGTTACAATTTTTACCAGTATATTATAAACATGCATTATATTACAAATCATAAAAAATATTTTTTTTGCTCATTGGAAATACTTTTTAACAACAGTTTGTATTTATTTCATATAGTTGATGTATGAAAACCTGAAGATTTTCACGCACCCCGCTCCTCCAGCCTGTCCCATATCCTCACTTCTTCTCAGAACTCCATATTGGGCGGCATGGTGGCTTAGTGGTTAGCACGTTCGCCTCTCAGCGCTGAGGTCTTGGGTTCGAGTCCACATCTGAGCGGAGTTTCCATGTTCTCCCTGTGCCCTGTGGGGGCAGCCGTGGCCTAGTGGTTAAGGATCTGGTCTGGTGACCTTAAGGTTGCTGGTTCGATCCCCAGTCAGGTCATGACTGAAGTGCCCTTGAGCAATGCGCCTAACCCCCAATTGTAAGTCGCTTTGGATAAAAGCGTCTGCTAAATGCTGTAAATGTAAATGTAAATGTAAATGTGTCTGCGTGGGTTTCCTCCGGTTTCCTCCCACAGTCCAAAAACATGGAGATCAGGTGAATTGGCTACTCTAAAATTACCCTGGTGTGTGTATGAATGTGTAGGTCTATGTATGTATGTATGTATGCCCACATATGGTTGGCACTCTGTCCTGAGTGATCCCCCTAGTGCTCGATGCAGTCCTCCAGGTGGACGGTCGCTTCCGGTTGAGAGTACGCTGTGCACGATTGGCTGCTGCTTCTCACCGGTGTGTGTAAATTGAGTGTGTTGATTGTAAAGTGTCCTTGGGTGTCTAGAAAGGCGCTATATAAGTATAAGTATAATGTGTTATATACATGTTAAGTATTTATAAACAGTCTTTAATTTAATGGACATCTTACAGAGCCTTCTGTGCCAGTCCCATAAAGACAAGCATACAGTTTGTGTTTCATATACTAACTGACATTGAATGCATCAGTTAGGTGAAGTAATGGAAAGAAATGGATGTGACAATGTTTAACTGTTTTGGCAACTTAATTTCTTGTAAAAACAAGCTTTGCTTAATTTGTCCAGTACTGTTATTCTGGCTTTAAATGTAACAATTTACATTGTTCTATGCTGATTAATGGAGATACTACAGAAATAGTGCTACAATAGGCCCTTATGTTTCCTAAAATTAATTTTCTGCCAACGTAAAACATGGTAATTTGCACAAAAGTGCAGACCTTCATGCTGGAAGCCTGATTAGAACACTGTATAAAGATGAAGAATAATTTCAGCTAGGCACTGTTTCAGTGCATGCATTGGATTGAGTGTAATTCCCTGGGAAGCTAAATTGTATTTTCCCTCCTCATCACCACTCACACTAGAGACAAGAGACAAGGGAAAAAAATCCACAGAGTGCTTCATAATTTTTGGTTAAATTTTTAGACTCTGGATAAATGACCATAACTGCTCTTGCTCTTTGGGCTTGAAGAGATAAAGTCATATACACTTTCTATCAAGCCTGTGTCCGCTCCAGGCCTCCAATGCTCTGGATCCTGCTGAGGAGAATCATTAAATATCACTAGCTTGGACTCGTTGGCCTCTGGCTAGATTTTTGCTCCTCTTTGACCTCACATTCATGTGAATGTTCACACAGAGGATTCAGTGGCATGCTGCGGGTGAATGATGTGCTCTGCTCAGTGGGGGAATCGGGGCCTTATCACTCCGCTGCCCCTGCCAGCTCCATTCCGTCGGCCCCCAAAGCCAACGGGTGGTGCCGAGGAAGAGGGCACATTACACAATGCCTGTAGCATTGTATCATTGCTTTGGCTTTAGCGTTTGTTCCACCCTTTCTCTCCGTTGGCATGCCTCTGGCACGATGTGAAACGGCTGATTCCGATTTGAACTAAACAAACATCCAGGTTATTATTTTCCTGCCCAACTCTCGCAAAGCTGCTGGCCCGGCAGAGGATGCAGTGACCTTTAAACAAGGGATCAAGGGATTCTTTTGATTTTCAAACAGGGCAATGACATGCTAAACAGAAGCCCAGTTTGTGAGGAACATACTGACAGCCTCAGATGTGGTCCAGGTTAGACTTCAGAGAGGGGTTTAAGGAATTGTTGCTTTGTTGGGCTGGTGCATTGAAATCCTGAATGTGGACATTCATGAATAGTGTTGTTTCTGCCTGTAAGTCTATTATTTTCCTTTACAAATATGATTTCTCAGTGCTGCTGTCCATAGAAGCCTACTGTGTCACCCCAATCCTAGTGCAAAGCTACAGAAAGCTGCAAAAATGCAGAAACTAAAAAAGATTCACTTATATTTGCTCTATTAAAGCAAAACACTGGTACAATGTGACATTTAGGTCATTCATTTTTATATTTTACATTTGATTGTGTGTTAGATTGTTTTTTTGTTTATTCAAATTATTATTATTATTATTATTATTATTATTATTATTATTTGTTATTATTTATTTATTTATTTGTATCATTATTATAATTTCTTCCAAAACCTTTTGTTGTTTAGTACTGCAGGAACTATGCACCCAAGTTTTTCATTCATCTTCACATCAGTGAAAGGTGATGTGACAATAAAGTTGATTTTAAAGTTGGTTTGACATGTTAAATCATTGTATACTTTCCAAAACTTTTGGTTAAATTATTCATGTTGCTAATTATTTACCATCTGTTCATAACACAGGAGATGACTCTAATGGAATTGACTTGACTACTGTTGTCCTCTTGACTGTTTCAACAGCCTCATAAGCACATAATATTAGTTTATTACAAAAAGCTAATCAAAGTTAGGGCCCCGAGTGGCTCAGCAGGCTAAGACACTGACACTGTGACCAGAGGATCGCTAGTTCGAATTCTAGACATGCTGTTTGCCAACAACAGCTGCAGCCCAAGAATGCAAAATTGGCAGTTCTCTCTTTTCCTTGGCCAAAATACAAGCAAACAAACAAACAAAAACAATGAAGCAATACAGCATGGTGACTGAATATTCCTTAAAAATAAAAAAATTACAGATACATTCCAAGGCTGGCATTGTGATTTGATGGTTAGCACACTCACCTCTCAGCACTGAGGTCTTGGGTTCTAGTACCCAACTGGGTGGAGTTTCCATGCTTGGTTGGTTGCTTAGTTACTGATTGCCACCGCTGTTATATGTCTTTAATTATTTCTGGCTGTGCCACAGTAACTGTTCCTAAACCCATCAATACTTGTCCTGTTTGAAGTAAACATGTGAATAATGACTAAAGCAAAGCTAAATCTGATCTGAAAATAAATAGCACTTTTGCTGTTGTCTCATTTATCTTGATATAAATGAACCAAAAAAAGATCATCATATAACAATACTATAACAATATAAAATTATTTAAATAACACCTAACAACATTGAAATATTTGACAAATTCATTTTGAGAATGAATGAATGCACGAGAACATGTCAATAAGCAATGACATTAAAATCAATATGCTGGATTTGTTCTTGGTCGCATCTGAGGAATCTGGAGGCCATTGTTGTTTGGTACTGACCACTGATCACTGAAATCACCCCACAAGCCTAGCTGCCATGCCATTTGGCCATAACTAATTGTACCTTGTCAAAGTGAAATGTTTTGCTCTAACATTCAACGCCATCAATGTCAATCAGGTTTTCGCTAGTCTAATATGCCCCAGACTTTGTCATGCCATTGTTACAGGATAATTATTAGACTGGTCCAGCGCATGCATAATTTTTTTTTTCCCTCTCAACCTTCCCTTTGATGCTACTACGATTCAAAAGAATAGAAAAGAAAGAATGTCATTATTTTATCAAGATACGTTGATATTTGGGGACAATGCTCAAACAAATGAAATCAGATTTATTGTAAAAGTAACTTTTACTACCAGAAGGTCAGTGACTGTAAATAAAGCTGCTTAGTTTGTTTAGTTTACTTACTGTAACCAACATTTACTGACTTTTTCAGTTTTTATGCTTTAATATTAAATATTTATTGCATCTCACATTTTGAATTGCAAACCAAGTGTTTGTGATGCTGTTGATGTCTCACAGACTCAGTCAGCCATAGTGAGCATCGCAGCTCTACTCAACAGTTTAGTTGGTATTAAAATGGTTTGCTGTTGGTTTCTGTACTTTATGTAATGATGTCTGTATAAACTGCTAATAATCACTTATGTGAGAGACTTGCATTGAACCTAAATATTAAGTCATTTTGAACATTTTTCACCACATTGTTAATTACAGCTGTAGATTAAAATAAGAGGGTGGGAGTTTGATTTTTTGGAAGTTTGGACTATAATTGGAAATATATATATTAGAAAATTTGGACTAACCTAATAATCAGTGTGTAACGCTCTGAAACACTGAGGTTGAGGTTGAGTCAGAAGGCAGTAGGCAGGAGTATAACCCAACACGGAAGGTTTATTAACACAAGACTTTGAGACATCTACATTGACTGACAATGACAGACACAACCAGGGACTGCTTATAGGTGGAAACAGTCACAAGATGTGACAGGGGGTGGGGCCAATGACAAACACACTAGGAAGTGGACAAGGGTCAGGCGAGGACATGACACCGTGTTATTCTGTAGTATTAACATTGTGACTTTTTGGTGTCCAACACACGTCAATTGACTTATTTTACTGAAGAACTAAATTAAATATAAACTTTCTATTCTGAATGTGTTCACAGGTAGTTACAATGTTGGTTATAGTGTGTTTCTTTTATACAGTGTTAGAATACATGGAGTTAAAGAGCAGAAAGTCTTTGAAAGTATCATTGACTGACTATACATTAAGATAAGGAATAACAGTGTAATGTAATGCTTTGAACTCTTTGAGTGGGCTTTTTTTGGGGCCCAGGACTGCTAGTTCAATATATTTGGTAAAGTGTAAAAACTGTCCTGAGTGAGATGTAATGTAAACTGCTTTCTGCTTTAAGCAAATGCCTTTGTGGTGCGCTGCAAGTGAGGGAGCTATCCACTGCTGCAGTTTGTAAAATGACTGCTTTGAAATTTCATAATGGCAGGAAAGGACTGCTGTGGACAGTGGAGGTGCAGAGGAGGTGAAATGTATCATATGAAGTGAAGAAGCTGTTCAAGTGCAAATGTTCCCAAAAAAAGCACTGCTCCACCTCCTGAGTGTTTATATCAAAGGAAAATAATACAATATTAAACTCGGGTGTAACATTTTGCAAACTAGAACTAGAAAAGTCCATTCATCCATTATCTTATCCACTTAATCCTGATTAGGGACACACTTTGCCCCCTACCCTCTCACGAGGCGCAGGGCAGGGCATTGCAGACTATCCTAACCAAGCCAGGACAGGGTACCAATCCATCACTGGGTGCACACATACAGACAATTTAGAGTACCCAATACACCTGATCTACATGTTTTTGGAAAGTGGGAGGACATCAGAGACCCTAAAGGCAATTCAGACATGAGGAGAAAATGGAAACTCCATCCAGATTTGGACTTAAATCCAAGACTTCAGTGCTGAGAGGCGAGTGTACCAAGCCACCCAAAACCAGAAAAGTGATGTACGGAATTCTTCCCTAACAGAAGATGTCATTAGAGGCCTATATTGTCATTTTGCTATATGTTTGGTTTGCACTATATTACATATACTGTATGCAATTATGTAATTATATTACTATGGTTACATTATGTAATTGCATGTACATTCAACTGTTATTTATATACAGAGCAGTCAATATTGATGTCAATGCCAAAATAAATAGCAAATATAAAAGATGTTATTCTTTCTGCAAAGATGCAGAATGGCACAACATTCTAATCATCATATTATATCTGTTTTATCTACAAAAAATAAAAATAAAACAATTGTGTTAATTAAAAGTTTGGATTCTAAACTTTTTGACATGATCTTTCTGTTTCTTTCAGTGAACTGTGTGTGAGAAATAATTGAACAGAATGTAAAGAGGCATTTCAAGGCATATGCGCCATAGGGGTCCTAGGTGAGCTAAGAATCACACTATGCCAGTGTCAATTAGTCTAGCATGTTCTGCAGATAATTCTATCGTACAGGGCTGCTGTGTCTTACTAACACCATAAGCAGCACTGTGTGAACCATTTTTCATGCCGCTTATTTCAATTATTGTATTCTCTCAAGGTTCCACTCAGCTGTGCTTTTTAAGACAAACACGTATCAAATATTCATCAGGCAAAAAAAAAAAACTGGCCTTTTTCAACAGATGTTCTAAAATCTCTCCAAGCATCCGGGCCGGTTCTGCACCAAAAGCATCGACATGAGCCGAAGAGTCTGCCATATGCACATACCTCGTGTAATTCGGAGCTTAATTGATAACAAGTTCCCAATGCCACTCCACTGGGAGTACACCCAACGCCACTCTAAAACATCGCCTCTAGGTGCTAAATCTGGCTGGCTGTGAATTTTTAATGATGCTGTAATTGATTAGGAGATAATGCATTGTTTAGAGGAGCTTTAAGAGGATGAAATAGCACACTGCAATACATTTTCCCTGCACATGCAAAGCAATCATTTAATAAGCCAACATATTTTAATGAAGTGCAACACAAAGCACTGCAAACAAAAAATGCACTCAATTAATTTCCATTCATTAAAAGTGATTTTTGCATAAAGTCATATTTCAAGCAACAAGACAAAAGCCTTTGTGTGCCGAAATTAGGCGACAAATGCAAAATAATAAGCAAGCAATAATAATTCTGTAGATTTTCAATTACAGCATGCCGGGCTGTGCAGTCAATCGCATTTGTCAATCATCAGAATGATAAAGGGGCAGTTGTGGTGCTTGAGGGATGACGAATTACAGATCATAGGAGAGCCGATGAAGAATAAGCAAGACACAGCCAGCTTTTCATGGAGATTAACATGAGTGTGTTTGCCAAGACCTTGACCTTCTAACAACCGCACCTGTGTAATCAGCAACAATACCTCAGTCTGTTATTGCAATGATGTGTTCTTGTATTATTGTCCCTAATGTGCTGACAAGAAGGCAAGAAATGGAAGAGGAAGCAATAGCTCTACAATAAAAATGTAATGCTTCCGCACTCATTAGTGCTTACCTAAGCCAGTATTATGTTACTCTTTCATTTGGTTTCCTGGCCAATCACTAGTTACTACTCAACTTTAAAATGAAGCATCTTGTTACTGCTCTATAGATTGCAGGTACAAGGCATCAACATCATCCTTCTTCTTCACACTACCACCAGGTTGTTCCCAGTCCTGTTGCCCAGGTTGGTGGCTCCATCTATGCCATCCATCTATCCGGCAGTATCTGCTTGAGACCGAATGCTGCAGACCTGGTCTGATTTTTTATGGCTGAACTACACATTGAGCCACAATGAAATAGTAGGACAGTCTACCAAAAAACCCAAATTACATTCCCAGCTCACTTATGTGCTATGGCAGAACCTACAGTTTTCCTGGGTTGCTTAGTATTGTATTACAGTGAGTGTGGAACTTAAACACATCGCAGTAAGTCGTCTCGTGACCTTAAGTATTTTGCTTGCTTAAAAGGGTTAATCACATGTGCCGAGGTAAATGTTTAATTGCTTCAGAGAGCTCTGCTCAACAGTGCCTCTACATGAGACCAAATAATAGTGCATCTCCAAAAATGAGAATATTGTGAAAAAGTTGACTTCTGTTCTTCATTTAGTTTCAAAAGATAAACTGTTGTGTATTTTCTGTTCGTTACATTTAAAGTGACATATTTGAAGCCTTTTAGTTTTAATGGTGATACTGTTTGAATAGTAATTTGCTCAGACTTGAACTGAAAAGTTCTAATCATTTGGCATTCTGGATTTCTGATTTTCATGAGCTGCAAGCCAAACTGATCAACAATGAAACAGCCATATCCATAGTGCCCACGGAGCAGTTGGGGGTTAGATGCCTTGCTCAATGACACTTCAGCCATTACTTGCCCAGGGATTGAACGGCCAACCTTCCGGTCACAAGGTCAGATCCCTAACCACCAAAAAATAGGCCAAACCCAAAATTGCTAAATGTTAATAATTTAATGACCCTAACAACAAACCATTGATCAGAAATTACACTGTTAAGATCTGTCCCACCATTTGCTCATCGGTGCTCTTGTTGTTTCGGGTAAAAGAGCTGGAAACATGGACATAGTCTACTTGTATTCAAAGGTAAAATCTGGAAAAGATCTAAGGAGTGAGACATCTGCATGTAAAGATCTACAAGGTGATACTGTGAGTCCCAAGGAACATGATTGAGAAAATCTGCTCAGAAAAAGCTGAGTATTTTTCTGCAAATTTGGTCTATTTCTTCACTAGGCTTATATGAAGCATTTCATTATGCTATAACTTTGTAGTAAAGCCATTCAGGAACCAAAATGTCATTTCTAGAAATCATCTGTACATTTTTACAAGGAAAGAGTCAATCAAGACAACAAGCAGAATGTTTGTGTACAATGTTTGGTTCTTTAGTTATGAGTTGGAGCTTTAAGGCTAATATTGCTACAAAACTAGAACTTGTTAGTCATATCAATAGTCCAGTGGTTTATGTGAAATACACCAAAACTTCTCTCAACCTGCTTAACTACCTCCACATACCACCTGCCATCTGAGGGTATTTCAGACACTCTAATGTAGTCTGACATGCATTGACATTTTTACAAATTACACCCATCTAAAATTATTTTTCCCAAAGTGTTATTTTGTTCAGCACAAACTCAGCAACAACAGCGTCAGAACAGTAAGATTGTCATAAATCTATATTTGCATTAAATCTGCTCTAAACTTAGACCTATTCAAAAACCTATTTTCTTATGTGCTGATATATTGTGAAAACACACTGTTGGCTACACACTGGTCATTACAGTGTTTAGAAATTGTATGTGGTTTTATTTCAATAGCTTAACAAAGGTGAGGTGACAGTGTCTTTTCCTCAGTCACTAACCCTACATTGAATATTTATGAGATAGGTGTGAAGGATCAGTTGAGATGTCTTTTGTTCAGGATCATCTAAGATGTGAGCTCTTTGTTCAGATTCACATTCCACAGATGCCAGGCTGCTGTCACCCACCAATGGAATGTCCGGAATTACCATGTCATCATCATGTGAATGACAGAGCACATCTTTTGCTGGGAAAATATGCACAGCTGTCTGACACTCTCACAGATGTGTCTCTGCTTATTTAAGCTCCTCTCACATAAAAATATATATTTAGTTTCAGGCTATATATATATATATATATATATATATATATATATAATTTGAAAATAGACCCTTTCAGGTTTCAGTATTATGTTTCGTATTGTTTCTAGGATAAATTCTGATATAATTGTTTACAGTGTTTTTGCACTCTTATATAAGTGTTTATGCAGTTTTGGTCCTGCAGTCAGGTCTGCTGACTCCAAAGGGTTAAGACATAATAGGACTTATGTAATTCTCAATTACTCAAAATTAACTATGTACAATTGTAAAACATCCTGCCACAGTCTCGTCTCCATCCTGCCTCCACATGCTCTTTTGTTTGTTTACATTGTCCATATGTCGTCTCTACTCCCAGCCATGTTATGCCTTCTCTATTACACAGCCCTGACCCTTCATCCTGGCATTGATTATAGTTGCTATATATGTTCCCTCATGTCTCACAGTCTTCATTAGTCATTATATGTTGTCATGCGTATGTATGTCTTCATGCCAAGTTCTGTCTTTGCCTTAATTCACAGCCAAGTCAAGTTTTTGTTTCTTAGCCAGAATATTTTGAGTCAAGTAATAAAGCCTTGTATAGCACCCCTGCACCCGTCTCCTCCTGTGCAATTTTTTCATATCTCCTCATCTGCCTATTTGTACCTGTTTGTTTCAGTGAATGATAATATTGAATTACACTACAATTTTGTTAATGGATAATTCTGAATTTAACCAATTAGTCCACCCCCATGTAAGCAAAGGGATTGTGAGAGCAATTGTCTAGATAGCAACATAGGCTGCAGTGAGTAACTGTCATGAAGCAAAAGAATGTAGCATCATAAAACAATATCCAATCTCTTCATCTGAAAGAAAGTTGAAGAGGAGACTGTGACAACCAGTACTGAGGGACCTGTGCTGATACATACTTTTCTATCTTATATAAGTTCAAGTAAGCACTGTACTGTTATTTTGCTGCCGGTTGAGCTGATGGCTGGCCCCACCTATCAAAAATAAATTATGTGGTCCATGGAGGGAGAGGCATGATAAGAGCTAAAGTCCTTACTCATCACACACACACACACACACACACACACACACACACACACACACACACACACACACACACACACACACACACACAAACTCTTCCTCTGAGGCTTCAGGGCAATCCCTTCAACATCACTTACTCTTCTATCTGGACAAGATATGTCAGAAAGGTCTTCCATCTTGTCAAGATTAAAGCTTTTTTTAAACATTCATACATCAATGATTCTCTTTTTGCTGTTTTGTATTCATTTTTGCTTTCCAGTCTTCAAACTCTCAGGAATCGTTGCAGGTTTCTGCTCATGTAATAAGGTAATGCTACTAATAGCATCATAAAGGCTTCAAAGTATGTTTAAGAGTGTATGTACATCAATGAGCTACAAACATTAATAGCACTCAGAGATGACTGATTATCTCATAGCATAAAATGCACATATCAAGCTCTGGGATATATTAGATGATTGATTCATGTAGACAATGTGCTGAATGCTGGAGAAATGTGTGCAAGCATGCAGATCTGACAGAAACAGTTATGGCCAGACAACTGGTTTTGAGCGTAGTTAGTACATATTGACAATGACCTCCAAATACCCCACATCTCAATCTGTGCTGCATGTGGAAAGCTCTCAGCATTGTGGAAGACCCATCACATCACCCTGCTGCCTTCTGGTAGAAGATACTGTAGCCTATGGTCCCCCAGGCTGTCAGACTCCTTAACACTCACAGACTGACTGTCAGTGACTAATTATCACTGCAATTTTGCACATCACTGTGCTGTCCCACTCATTGTAATATTTGCACATTTTAACAATAGCACAATACACTTACTGTAGACTAGAATCTTGCTTCCCACTAGACAATCACTCAGTACCATGTACTGACCATCATTCCACTTGTCCTGTCCTGTAATGTGTCTCAGTCTAGTCAGAGGGTTTGTACTATAGTATAGAGCCTGTACGACTGCATGTTTATTGTATGTTGTCATTGCATTTGCGTTCTGTGTTGCACCTGGAGGAATGTTGTTTCATTTCATTAGGTACTGTACTGTATACAGCTGACTTGACAACAAAAACCTTTTGAACTTGAACTTGCCTCAGCAAGTATACTATACTGACAGATTTATCAACACTGAATCAGCAGATATAAATACTTACCAGCTCCCAGTGCATTAACAGCTGATTTATTTTAGGTGACTATTGGGTTCTAGTGTTTGTTAGAAACGCTGGTCTCACATCACCAGCTTTAAATTAAATAAGCTAAATTTTAATGCTATACAATCTTTACAGTGCAAATTCACTTTACACAATAGGTCTTTGGAAAAGTGGTAGAAAAGGATGGTGGTAAAGTCATTGTGCACCCCATTATATTTATTTATTTATTTATTTTCAAATTTTGTCAGATGTATTCAAAAGTCCAAGATATGTCTAGAATCCAACATTTCTAACAAACAGTAGAACATCAATAGTCATCTAAAGTTACCCATCTGCTTTTTCAGAAAGTAATACACCAATAAAACTTCTCACAAACCACATCCAGATCTTAATTAATTTAATTAATGTTTTCTTCTGCTGTACCTACATTTAATTACCAATTATGTCCAATTACAATGTAAATTATAAGCAGTTATGCTTAAAAAACTGGGATGTATTATTAAGTGTTACTCAGAAATCATCTCACCTTAAAAGTTTTGAACTCTCAAGTTCTCTGAACATTACTTACTAATGTTGCATTAATTTCAATTAAATTATAATTGGAAGCAACAAATGTTTTTTTTCATTGATGGGACAGTTATCATTTAACAAAGAGAAGTAATGAAACATTTTGACAGGAAGAAGATTAGAATGTTGTAGTTTAAGACTTCTGCCAGTATCTTAAACAGCAAAGAAAACAAAAACAAAACCCTTTAACCAAGTCCGTCATCAACTCTGAAACTCTTAAATAATAGAACAACCAGCTTACTGATAGTTTAGATCAATTAAAGGTAAAAGAAGAGGAGGCTGATCAGCAATAAGATGGAAGTCAAGAACAATGCATTTATGATCCTGAAGATTTAAACATAAGACAGAACATTTTGGAGAAACACAAATCATCTGTCCTGGCCTTAGCTGTGATACTGTGTAATACCCTGCCCTGCACCCAGTGACTCAATGTGACCCTGATCTGGATTAAGCAGAAGATAATGAACAGAGCCCTGTCCTGGGCTTAGTTGGGATAGTGTAATGCCATGCCCTGCGCCCAGTGGGGGGATAGAGGGCTAACCACAACCCTGATAAGTGGTGGGATAATGGATGGATGGATGGTAATTTGCTGCTTAAAAATCAAACACTGTTAAAATTAAATTAATATAAGATGGATAAAAAATGGGATGACATGTCACTTTTCATAACTCTGTAATGCTGGGCATTGGTGAGAAAAGATGAGGACAGGGTTAAAGAAAAAAATGATTTAATAAACAAGATAACAAACAAAAGAAAAACAAACAGTGATAAACATAAACAAGCTAAAGAAAACCAAAGTAAACAGAGGGCCAATTAGGGCTAAAAAAAACTGACTAAACAGAAAAACAATATTGAGGGCTAACACGACCTCATACTAGACAGGATCAGTAATGGAGGACCAGCTAGACCTCATTCTTGACAGGATAAATCAGGAAAGTTAAACAGAGGGCCTACAGGCCTCAAGAGAAACAAGCTACAGATGCCATTCAGGATAAAGATGCTGCTCATGCTAAATATGCTACACAAGCTACACAGTAAATCTGCCAGTGTTAAATCAACACTATTAGAGTTAAATTAACACTGATAGTGTTACATTTTGACACCCTCAGTGTTAATTTAACTCTAATAGTGTTGATTTAACACTGGCAGATTTACTGTGTACAGATGGCACACATAGGCTAAATAAACAAACAGATACAGGACCTCAAAAAGGCAGAAGTCTATGTTACTGTGTGAAGAGCACAACAATACTAAGCAAGGAAGAGTTCACCAGGCTTGGCTTAAGTAGTTCTGCAAATCAGCATCTGAATGGGATACAGCTGGAGAGGTAAGTCACATGAGCTCAGAGGAATGCAAGGACTTCTGGGAAGTGCAGTTCTGTGATTTACAGGCATTATATACTGTATGTATATATTTTTTAATAGTCTAGATTAGTCTAATTTGGTTAATCTTTAGATACATGCAATTGTTCAGTGTTGTAGTATTAATGACAACCTTAATAGTAGTATTGTAGTATTTAACAACCTTAAAAAGAGCCCTGTATAAAACATTATTTATGGTTATAATTATATCTTTGTATTTCTCACCCCAAGGTGTGCTGGTATGACATTTCCATGCCACAAAAACATGTTATCTGGTCTGTCCACTTAACCTGAGATACAGCTATGTATACCTCTAACCAAATCAATATTTCATTTTGTGGAGAAAAAAAAAGAAAGTATATTGCTCCCCCAAAGAATGTCATTGAATGTATTCACCACAGACAGTCAGAACTAATAGTCCAGCACATGGCACAGCTCAGATTTAATGCAAGCTATAGCGTGCACCTCCAGTTCTATAGTGAGTGTTTCTACTGAGTTGTCATTGAAAAGCTTAGCAGACATGCTATTTTCTACTCTTGGAGAGATATTTTAATACCTTGGCACTTGATGCTCAGCCAGTGCTCTTTCCATTGAGAGAACAGTTTTTAATCAAAGCTGCAATGAAGGTATGCTGATACAGGTAAGTTACTGCATGCTCTGTATTCCTGAACTTTGCCAGACATAATACATTTGTGTTGTTATTATCAACATATTTATTAGTAACAAATGTTATTGCGTAATCAGCCAAAATTTTCTAAAATCTCCAAAAACATTTTTTATTTGTATTTTTTAAATTTTATTCTAAGCAACTTTCTCGCTATTTTACACTATTTTACACTTAGAATTTTGCCTTTTCCTACCACATTAAAAAGTCTTTACAACAACAATGTTTACTAACTTTATTTAGCAATTACTGTCTTACTGTGAAACCTCCCACTGCGTCTGTCTCTGTCCACATGCTTTGTGTTTACATTTGCCATGTGCCATCTTGTCTCCATGTGCTTATTTGTTTATGTCTTAACACATGTCTTGACCATGTCTCCAGTCCCAATCATGTCATGTCTTGGTCATTGCACAGCCCTGCTGTTTAATTCCATGTCTGATTAAGTTGCTATTTAGCTCCCTCATGTTTCATAGTGTTTCTGAGTCATTGTATGTCTTCATGTCAAGTTCCATCTTCGTTTTCATTCACAGTCAAGTCAGGTTTTTGTTTCTTAGTCAAGTTTTGAGTCTTGTGATAAGAACCCTGCTGCATCCCCACTCCTCCTGCTACATCCTCGTTCTAACACACGCTACTTAACATACTGGACCACAAACACAAAAAGCATAGCATCTAATTTCAGAGATGTTTTCATTCTAAAAACATGTGAACATAATATAAATTGAGATAAATTGAAGCTACATTAAATTGTTTAATGTCCTTGCTACTTTTACTTTTATGGATCTTTAAACATAGTTTTTACATCAAATTTAAATGACCATCTCTGTGTTTACTTCATTTATTAATCTCAGACAAAACTTAGAGTTAGCATAGAATGTCAAGACAACAATTTTCACAATATATGACTTGTTTTATGCTGTGTTTTGAACCAGTAACATGATTCGATCACAGCAAAATGATAAGTGACTCCAAAGGCTTAATTTATCTCATCAGGTAATGAAACTCCTCATTAGCTGAGGCAAATATGTCAGGCTATAGCTAATTGACGTTGGGCTTAGAAGTGGGAAGTTGGAGCTGGGATTCATTTTGTATAACTTTATTATTGACAGAATAATCAGCCATGTTGATATGATATCCTATGCTGAATGCAAAGTTGAGAACATCTTAACTATCTTAGAAGACATATGTAATGAGTTCTATTTGTAGATCACATAAGAACAAGGAAAAAATATTATGGTTATGAGCTAAAACTAACCGTAATATATATTCCATACATTTCTGCTTGAATAGAAATAGCCTTTCATGCCAATAAAGAACCCAATGGCTGAATAAAAAAATGAAAGTGTCCTCAGAAAGGTGTTTACAGTGTAGCACATCTAAAAACAGAGATCAAAGGGAGTTACTACACATCGGTCTTGTATGCAGAAAGGCCGTCCTCTTTCTTTTTGGTTCTTCTTTTCTTCTCCTTTTCTCTCAATCCATGCTCTCCTTTCATCTCTAGCATACACCTTAGAGGGACAAAAGAACAATTATACACACAGAGAGTTATTGCAGAGCCTGCATTCTAAAACACGTCCCCCAACAAAGTGTTCAGAGCTGAAGATGTCTTGCTGTGTTAGTGACTTCTGATTTCTACATTTATCCACTTGTTTCATTGTGCGTTGTTCAAAAATATGGAAACAAAGTGTAGTTGCTGGAATATACAGGACCAGACAAAAGTTTGGTACACTCTCATTCAATGTTTTTTTTATTTTATTTTATTTTTTTTCCTACATTGTAAATTAATACTTAAATCATTAAATATAAACATATTCTGGTTTGTTTAACACTCTTTTGTTTACTAAATAATTTCGTATGTATTTATTCATAGTCTGGATGCCTTTAGTATTAATCTACAATGAAAACCTTTTTTAAATAATGAAAAAACACTGAATGTACAGAAGATGTGTCCAAACTTGTGACTGGTACTGTATTTTTTCACTTATTTATTGAAAATGATCCAGTTTAATGTCTCATTGCACTCTGAAATTAAAACCTAGGAGTTAAATAAAACATTATGGAATCAATTTATAGACCAAAATGTGTCTAAACTTTGGACACAAAGTAGCACCTTTGTCAGATATAACAGCTGAACACACTCGTGACATTCTTTCTACAACAGACATTAAACATTCTTCAGACAGTTCTTCACTAATCTGCTGCAGAACGTCACATAAATGTTGGCACTTGTAGTTTTGCTTTGCTTTTCACTTCATCCCAAATCAGCTGGATGGGGTTTAAGTCTGGAGACTGTGCTCCACCACATGTTTTCAAGCTGACCACCTTGTTTTTTTCCTGAGGTAGTTCTGGCAGAGCTTGGACTGATGTTTTGAGTCATTATCTTACTGTAGGGTGAACGCCTGACCAAGTAGGTGCATAGCAGAAATGTTCTAAAACTGTTCTAAAACTTATGATCATTACTGTATAATACTTATGAAACCAACACAAATATAATTTTAACTTAAATATTTATTATTTTTGTTCGATTCACATACATTGAAATGATAATTAAACAAACAGAAATGTGGTAGTGAAATCTAATTGATTAATGAAGACTAGGGATGTCCCGATCCGATCTCAAAGATCGGAATCGTGCCGATCACGGCATTTTTTAACTGATCGGTATCGGCTTTTCTGAACACAAACCTAAGCCCGATCTTTGTCTTAAACAAAGGAGTCGTAAAACGAGAGCAGGGCTTGTATCAGAATGTGTTTATAATGTCTGCTACCTCAAATTAGAAAGTGATACGAGTCCAACAACGAGGTGTAATGTCTGCAATATGAGTGTTTCACGGGGTGGTAGTAGCAGATCTGCATTTAATACAGTGACGTGCGGTGAGGTTCATGGTTGGTGAGACACTGACTCCTTTAGAGCCGGATTTACAAACATATAAACCCAAAAGGGAGCTTATTCAATTGGCTACTGGTTATTGCGTACCTCATCAGCGTTCTTCACACACACACACACACACACACACACACACACACACACACACACACACACACACACACTCACACACGTAAGGTACGTATTAAAGGTACGTAAAGATAAGAAAAAAACATTACAATTCCAGCAGCGAGAGTAAACGTCGTTTACTCTGCATCCTCCGTGTTGTTCACTCTCACTTGCCTCCTCAGTAAAAGCACAGCAGCAAGCACCCATTGGCTCACGTACAGTGCGGCGGAGTACTGCCCTGCCTGTTAATTGTAATACTACAAATTTAATACGGCACCTAAAAAATAAACCTTTAACAGAATACAGTGAGTTCGTTCAGACAGCTCAGTTAAAGGCTGTAACTAAGCAATCTACGCTATCAGAAAGTTTTAAAAGAAAAGTTCTCTCGAGACGGCGCTACGGCCAAGAAGATCACAGAGTGGGTCACTGAACTCATTGCTTTGGATGACCAGCCGATCGCTGTGGTAGAGAATACAGGTTTTCGCCGTCTTTTAGAGCTTTTGGAAACACTTAACAATAGTTTGGAAGCTGGCAGTTTTTTTCCCTAAAGCATTGCCGTTGTTAAATATAAACACTGGATTAATTTTATTAACTATAATGTAATGTGTGCACTGTGTGAAGAGTATTATCTAGTTCTTTTCTAGAAAATAGAAGTATCGGTTTGAGACTCGGTATCGGGAGACACTAAAAAATTAATGACTCGGATCGGATCAGGAACAGAAAAAACGTAAAAACGTGATCGGGACATCCCTAATGAAGACATTAAAACTGCATACATTTTACACAAATAATTTAAATAAGTTAATTATTTAGTATTTGTATTAATACTAATTTTTCATTATGAATTATTCAAGTATTCAATAAATGAAGTATGAATGTGAATATAGCATTTGAGCTTAAGATGTTAAACCTGGTAAGGATAAAAAAATCACCAAGCCTGAACTGAAGATGTAAGCTATATTTTCAGAAAAGTGCACCTTACACACCATGTTGTTTACACATACAAAATAGTGTACCTGGTGTGGTCCTGACACCACCTTAACCTCTGTGTTGATATAGTGAAGGACAGCATTGCTTTTTGCATCTGTGGTCTGTCATTGCCCAATGGGGGACATTTTCCAAAATACATGCAAAGACAAAAACAAATATCATGGAGCATCACTAGTTGACCTTGAAACCTGAAAGCACCCATATCCACGTCCTTCTAAAGTAAATGTTCATAGAAACATAACTGGATAAGAATAATTGTAAGACAGAATGACTTAAGCCCTTGCACTAACCTCACATCTTAACTGTTATCATTAGCATAAAATAGTATGATTCAGCAAATTCCAGCTGTCTGTACAGAAGTTTTTTCAGCCTAACAAGCTTTAGCATAAGCTATCATGGGCCAGTACATTCCAACTCTCCTCTAAATAGAAAGAATATTAAAGCTGGCTTATGCTAATTCACTTTAATATATGCCAGCATGCAACAGTATATTGCATCTTTTCTCAATGTTTAAAGTTTAAAGCTTTATCTTCTAAATGGGACATCGGTATCATCATCTGCTTTCAAGCATCAAAAACAAAAATTAGGCCTGATTCAACTGCCATACAAACTAGCTTCAAGTATGCTACAAATGAACACTTTTATGTAGTTTTCACAGCACAGTTACTGTACTGAACACATGTTTACTGTAGAACCTGTATACAGCATGCTGCTGTAGAGCTGCAAAGCATCATGGTAAAAAAATGTGGCAGCCTAATTCTTCAGTAAATATATTTTTTCTGTAAATCAAAAAGTAATTTTAAGAGAGCATTTTGCCAGCCTTTGCACATTTTATTCTGATCATGTATTTTGCAATAAAAGAGAAGTTGTCTATTTTTTGGCAGACATTTGAGGACCCAACATCTTTATTTAGTTAACCTACAGGGGTTAGACAATGAAACTGAAACACCTGGTTTTAGACCACAATAATTTATTAGTAGGTGTAGGGCCTCCTTTTGCGGCCAATACAGCGTCAGTTCGTCTTGGGAATGACATATACAAGTCCTGCACAGTGGTCAGAGGGATTCTAAGCCATTCTTCTTGCAGGATAGTGGTCAGGTCACTACGTGATGCTGGTGGAGGAAACCGTTTCTTGACTCGCTCCTCCAAAACACCCCAAAGTGGCTCAATAATATTTAGACACAAAGACTTGCTGTCTTGGTCACAGATGCGCCAGCAAGACGTGCACCAACAATGTGTCCTCTTTTGAACTCTGGTATGTCACCATAATGTTGTGTGCATTGTAATATACTATATAACTGTGCTCTTACCTGCTAACTGAACCTCCACACTCTGCTCTTACTGGTGCAATGTGACATTAATGAAGATTGGCCACCAGACTGGTCCAATTTAGCCATGAAACATCCCACACTAAAATGACAGGTGTTTCAGTTTCATTTTCCAACCCCTGTACATCCTCCACAGTAGAGCAAATTATCTAACTTTACTCTTCTACTGCATTTTACCAGAATATACTTATAAAAGCTTCCTGAGAAGATCTGAATACAAACTTTCTTCACCCTTTGACGTCAGTAAGGAAATTGTATAACTCAATATTAACATAGAAATTATGTTAATTTGGAATCATTTTGGGATGTAAATTTTTGAAATTATCTGGTTAAGAAGTTGTGTTAGTTAACTGTTAACTACATTTACTAACTAGTCTAGCTAATTGTTAGATACTTTTTAGTTAGTTAATTTGTAGTGTGCATAATAATATCAAAATAAACTGTGCATTAGATTTTATTATTTGGATACATTTAGTTCACAACTATATATTTAACTAGTTGACAAACTATTTTGTTTGTTGTAAGTGTAACAGTATGTCCATCCATCCATCCATCATCAACCGCTTATCCGGGGCCGGGTCGCGGAGGTAGCAGTCTGAGCAGGGAAACCCAAACCTCCCTCTCCCCAGACACTTCAGCCAGCTCCTCGGGTGGGACAGTATGTGATAAATTGAATTTGTGTGTACACTGCCTTACAAAAGTATTCACCCCGCTTGGGTTTTTTAATGTTTTGTTACCTCACAACCTGAAATTAAATGTATTATTTGAGGATTTACATTATTTCATTCATAAAACATGCCTACAAATTTGAACATTTGATTTTCTTTTTATTGTGAAGCAATAAGTAATAAAAAAATAAAAAACAACAGAAAACCAGTGTGCATAACTGTCTATTACATAACCATACTTTTTAGAGCTACCTTTTGTGGCAAAAACAGCTGCAAGTTGCTTTGGATAAGTTTCTATGAGCTTGCCACATCTTGCCACAGAGATTTTTGCCCATTCCTCTAGGCAGAACTACTCCACCTCCTTTAAGTTGGATGGTTCCTACTGGTGAATAGCAATCTTCAAGTCTGACCACAGATTCACAATTGGATTAAGGTCTGGGCTTTGATTATGCCATTTCAATACATTTCATGTTTCCCCTTAAACCACTGGAGTGTTGTTTTAGCAGTATGCTTTGGGTCATTGTCCCAATGTCATTGTTGGAAAGTGAACCTCCATCCCAGTCTCAAATCACTGACAGTCTGAAACAGGTTTTGCTAAAAAATATCACTATATTTACCTTTTTTATTATTATATAATATACTATATTACACCATCCATCTCCTCAACTCTGGACCAGTATTGCAGTCCCTGCTGCTAAAAAACATCCCCACAGCATGATGCTGCCACCACCATGTTTCACTTTAACATGTTTTCTTGGGGTGATGAGATGTACTGGTTTTGTCTATAATTTTCCTTGGTGGTCAAAATGTTCAATTACGGTCTCTTCTGACCAGAGCACCTTCCTCCATACATTTGGGGAGTCTCCCACATGCCTTTTGGCAAACTCAAAACAAGCCTTTATATGTTTTATGTAAGTAAAGGCTTTTTTCTGACCACTGTTCTATAAAGCCCAGCTCTATGGAGTGTGTGATTTATTGTGGTTGTATGGTCAGATACTACAGTCTGTACTTTGGAACTCTGCAGCTCTATAAGGGTTGCCTTTGGTCTCTGTGCTGACTCACTGATTAATGCCCTTCTTGCCCAGTCTGAGAGTTTTTATGGGCAGCCCTCACTTGGCAGGTTTGTTGTGGTACCATGTTCTTTCCATTTGATGATAATGGATTTCATGGTTCTCAAGGGGATCATCAGAGATTTGGATATTTTTTTATAAACCACCCCTTACTTGTACTTTTCAACAACGTTGTCCCTAATTTGTACTTCTCAAGAACTTTGTCCCTGACTTGTTTGAATATCTCCTTGGTTTTCATGGTGTCGTTTGTTTAGTGGTACCTCTTGCTTAAGGTGTTGCCTCTGGGGCCTTTCAGAAAAAGTGTGTATATACTGACAGATCATGTGACACTTAGATTGCACACAGGTGGATTTAATTTCACTAAGCATGTGACGGTTCTGAAGGTAACTTTATTGGAGCTTCATAGCAAAGAGGGTGAATACATATGCACATGCAAATGTATACCATACTATTCAGATATAAAACATTTAAATACAGGTGGTAATGCAAAAAATTAGGTAAAAAAAAAAACAAAGGGGGTGAATACTTTTGCAAGGCACTATATGTGTGGGTTGTTGTTGTGCTAGTTAGCTAGTTAACATTTGGAAGCTCATCACTTTTTTTTTTTTTGCTAGCTTGTAGGCAACTGATGTGGGCCAAAGAGAAACATCACAACTGCTAAGAGTTTTTAAACGTTTTTTTATACACATTTTTCTGTCTTCTTGCAGAGCTGACTAATAGGTTATTTATTAGCAGACAAGAGAAAGAAATGCAAGGTTTGTTTTGATGTAAATACAATTATAGAAAAGTTTAATAATTAAAGAAGGTAAAATAAATTCCCTCAGGATCCCCATGTCCACTTAATCCCCTCTGAAAGAAGTTAGAGATGTCAATCCTGCCATCTTTAATGCAACAATTACTACATCAATAACATAATGTACTCCAGCAACTTACTAGCTAATTGCTGCAGCTAGTTACTGTACATTTTGCAGTATTGTTATTATTGTGATTCTAAGAAAAAAAGACCAGGGATTTGTTGCACATCACTGATCAGTAGTAGTCCATGTGGTCTCTGTTTTGTGAGCCTGAAAATAAATTAATCTGTCTGTACTATAAATCAATTGTGAAATTAGGGGTTCTGGCATCACAGAACTATATTGACTGGACCACATTTAGAGAGTTTGCTTTACCTGACCAAATCAATATGGGTTCAAATTGTCCCTGAAGCTATCATGATGTTTGTAGAGCCCAGTTAAAACTGCCATGGGATAAAATTGAAACCCCAAAAATGAAGCAAATAATTTATTTAAAAAATATGTAAATTGATATGCATGTAGGCTTTGTTTAAAGTTTCCTAAAACCCTTGAGCTAGAATAGTAGATTGAATGTTTCCAACCAGTAAGCTATCAGTGTCGTTTAATGCAAAATGAACCTTAAATGGTGACAGAAAAGTTATTATAGACTTTTTAAACACATACAATTGCAGATTATGCTGAAGAAAGCATGTTTAAATATCACTGGCTGAAGGTTTCTGACTTGTTATTTAGGTGGTACACACAGGAATGGGAGTCTATGATGGTAATTCAAAGTATAATAATATACTTACTCTTATACAGAATTTTTAGTGTTAAAATATAATTTGATAAGCAGTTTTTACACAGTATTTACCTTACACATATGCTTACATTGAACTTCAGGGGGACCCGTTGCCATAATCGTCTAAGTCTAATGTTTACTGAAGCAGGATAGGGACCAAAAGGTCACCAGTTATTTTGGACAATGTGGTAAATGAACAATGTTTCACTTATATAAAAATTCATTGGGCTGAATCAAGATCCTGCTTATTGAGCTGGACTTTGTACAAGAGTGACCAGAAAAAAATGCCTTTACTCACAGACAAGGAAGGCTCATTTTGAGTTTGCCAAAAGGCATCTGGGAGACTCCCCAGCTACATAAGGAAGGTGCTCTGATCAGATGAGACCAAAATGTAACATTTTGGCCACCAAGGAAAACGCTATGTCTAGCGCAAAACCAACATATCTCATTACGCTAAGAACACCATCCACACAGTGAAACATGGTGGTGGCAGCATCATGTTGAGGATATTTGTTTCTGCAGCAGGGGCTGGGAAACTGGTCCAAGTCGAGGGGAAGATGGATGGTGCTAAATACAGGGATATTCTTGAGCAAAACCTGTTTATGTTTGTCATTAATCTGGGACTGGGACAGAGGTTTACCTTCCAACAGGACAATGATCCAAAACATACTACTAAAGCAACACTCAAGTGGTTTAAGGGGAAATGTCTAAATATATTGTGATGGCCTAGTGAAAGCCCAGACTTTATTCTAATGGAGAATCTGTGGTCAGACTTGAAGATTGCTGTTCACCAGAAGAAACCATGTAAGTTGAAGGAACTGTAGCAGTTTTGCCTGGAAGAATGGGCAAAAATCTCTGTGGCAAGATGTGGCAAGCTCATTGAGACTTATCCAAAGTGACTATGAAGTACTGACTTTAGGGGGGTGAACAGTTATGCCCACTGAAGTTTTCTGTTATTTTGTCCTATTTGTTTGCTTCACAATAAAAAGAAAATGAAATGTTCAAAGCTGTAGGCATGTTCTGTAAATGAAATGATGCAAACACTCAAATAAATCAATTTTAATTCCAGGTTGTGAGGTAGCAAAACACAAAAATGCCAATAAGGGTGAACACTTTTGCAAGGCATTGTATATAACTGAGAGCTTAAAGGTAGGCCAGTGATCTAAACACAATCTCCGGAGCTTTACGTTCACTTTAACAGACTTCCAGTTTACATGCATATAAAAACAGATATGCCTTCTTTAATCGTTCAGTTTTCAACTAATGCAAACTTGTAAACAGGAGAGGTTTTATAATAAAATAAATAACAATTTTTTGTAAAGTGCAAATGAGATAAATCTTAGGTCAAAATTGGGGGTTCTAAGAACCTAGAAAT
This sequence comes from Crenuchus spilurus, assembly GCA_036984385.1. Lineage (NCBI taxonomy): Eukaryota > Metazoa > Chordata > Actinopteri > Characiformes > Crenuchidae > Crenuchus > Crenuchus spilurus. The sequence goes on from BRDA01090170.1 coordinate 27,361, forward strand.
AGTCAGTAACAGGAAGCCTCATCATAGCTGTCTTGCAAATGTCAATGTGTGTGTGTGTGTGTGTGTGTGTGTGTTATTTTACTTTTATTTACTCATTTAAAGGTGACAATTCATATTACTCAACATAATTATTTCATGATTTATATTTGCCAGGTTTAGCCAGACCCTACAGGGTACAATGCCAAAGCTTAAAAGTGAAGCTGAGAAGATAGAATAGATGAAGGTCAATCATGCCATTGATATCCATATCACTGCTGATGAGTAGAGGGTAGAGAAAGTGAGTGAAATCATCTGTCTACAAATTAGCATTACAGACAATGGCAGGACAGATAAAAATATATGATGGAGAACTGGTCAAGCAGCCAAGATTTTCCAGGGTATGTAATGTAAGTGTGTATGAATATCTGGCATCTCAGTCAGAGTCACATCAGCAGTGAAGTGTTACACAGGAATGGCCGTTCAAAGCTGGATGATATTAACAGCTGCTGAATGCATGTAATGGGCCATATACTCAGACTACAAGCACACCAGAGCTCTAAGAAAGCAAAACATTTGGACACATACAACTAGAAAGAAGCAAGGAAAACCTTTTAAGATCTGGCATCCAACATGAGCTGACCCCAAAGCCTTGGACATCCATCCATCCATTATCTTATCTGCTTAATCCTGAACAGGATCACAGTTAGTGCCCTTCTACCTCACCAAGCACAGGGTAGGGCATTACGCTATCCTAAGTAAGCTGAGGCCATGGTGCCAATCCATCGCTGGGTGCACACACACGGACAATTTAACGTACCTCATTCACCAGATCTCCATGTTTTTGGACTGTGGGAGGAAACCCACACAGACACATGGAGAACATGGACCACAGCACTGAGAGGCAAGCGTGCTAACTAGAAAGCCACCATGATGCCACAATGCTGCCCACGGGAAAAATGTCAAACATTCCAGAGATAATCCTTTAGAGATCCCGGGGTAGACTGATGATGATATTAAAACCCCTAATCGGGATGTCTCGGACATAATCTCAGAAAAACAAGAACTGAACCATCACTTTCCTGTAACTGGGGTGGTACCCTAAAGCCCACCCAGATGAAAAATCCAGACCCAGATCAAAGATAAAGAAGAATCTGCTGAATCGCAAAAACAATAAACCCACACAAAACAAATATTTTAAACATATAATGTGTGAATATACATGTGTGAAACAATTCGCCATGTTTTTGTTTAGGGGTATAAAAACCTACAATACAGTGAACCAGTGGGAAGTGCACTAAGAATAATGTCTGTGGGAGTTAATTTAACTTGGTAGCAGTTCATTTAACACTGTCAGTTAACAACGTGGGGGTCATGTGAAGTACAAACATTCACACTGTTGTAGCTGACCTCTATTTCACACAGTCTTTAAAAGCATCATCTACGCCTATACCTTCATTACACTTTCTATTTTCAGCCGATGCAAATTGTCCATGACCGGCGGTATGTGGTCAGGTCAGCTTTTTAATAAAACAAACCAATCTACCAATCTTCAGCCTGGAATGTGGCAGAGTTTTGAAAGCCTCAGTGGAGCTCCTCAATCAAAGCACCAGGCCCATTGGCAGGTAATTGGAAAAGCCCTATCAGATCATAGGCATCTGTGGCTGTATTTTCTGCCTGTTCTGCCTCATCAACCTCATCATGTCTCTTGCTGTGTGTGCGCGGGCGGGCTCATGTGTGCGCACTCATGTAAGCCAGTACGAGACCTCCTCGCTGCAGAGCTAAGACGGATGCTTTTCAGGCCGCACCCTCGCAGGTGCCACTTTTGCACAGAATTACTAACATGGCAGGGCAGGCCGTGACCAGCGGAGCGCGGTGGAGCGGAACAGAACACGGGCAGATAGCGGGCAGACGCAGCCACTGTAAATCAGTGTGGCTGGGACCCAGCTTAGGCACAGCACCAAGGCTGGGATGGAGGGAAGGGGGAGGGGATGTCTATCGACAGTCTGCTCGGGCGGTGGAGGGAATGATGAATGGTGGAGCTGGTAAAGGGGAGATATCTGCAAGCATCTTGCCCGACTCAGTATCCAGAGCATGCTTGCTGGAAAGGATTAGACGATTCATCAACCGCAACCAGGAGCAAGGCCTCAAGGATGCCTTAAAAAAATCTTTTAGAGTCTTATCAAACTCTTTGCATATTTTTATGGCCTTTTATAAACATTGTTTTTGATCTGACACAATGAAAGTTTCTCCAGTAATTAGAAGTTGTTCAAAGACTTTCATTGTAAACATACACACGTAGACAGACACCCAACAGGCATGCATAGCACAGGCCTATTCCATCATGCTACCTATCATCAGGGAGATAATGCGTGATTCATTGTCTCATTGAACTATATGTTTCAGAGACAATATGTTTGGCCTGCAGGCATTAACACCTTCAAGTTCACAGATGTTGAAGTCAAAAGCATCTTTGAAGCATATTCAATCACTCATTTGATAAAAAAGTCAATGTTTTAATCTGCTGACTCTGATAGTCGTACATCTCATAAACTGGAAGCGTTAAATTTTTTGCTTCCACACATGAAGCTAAAAAACATTGAGATTCTGTGTATTTTTCCTCAAACACACTTCTGATGTTTTAGTGGGCTTATATATCAGGAACATCTCTAATTCGTTGCAATAATGCATTAACTCTTTACATCCTCTCTTTAAAGCATCTAATGAAATGGATAGAAATAGAAAATAGGTAGTTTTTCTTATTGTGCCTTTAAGGCTGACTAAACAGAATTTTCAGTTTTCTAGCCATTTACAGAATATGATAAAATCCACAAATGTAGGATTGTGAATTTGAATCCTGGTCCTGCTGGTGCCTCAGAGAGTAAAACTGGCCGTGCTCTCTCCAGGTGGGTAGATGACACTCGGTTATCATTTGCTCTGGTTATTATACAATTATTGTTGCCTTTTTTGGGGGGAAATTTTGACCAAGTTATAGTTCATACACCCAGTTTCCATTGGAGTGCCCACATGACATGCCCCTAATTTCTTGAAAACATAGCATCCACCCATGCGTTCCTCACTCATCCATGCCTTCATCATTCATTCATTGTTTTTCTGGCTTTGTTTCTCATTATTTCTCGGGCTTTGTTTATTTCTTGTTGTTTCTCTGGCTTTGTTTCTTGTTGTTTGTCACTGATAACACTCAAAACAAACTAAAACACATCACACTAAAGTGATGGCACGCAGCTGAGAACCCTGAGGTGGATGTACAAAACAATGGTTGCTGGCTGGACCACATTGGCACTCTCTAAAACAGAGCGTAAACCTGTAAGAGTGATGTTAAACGTTCATTTATCCATTTCATTAGTCTTTTGTATTTATTTTTCATTGTGTTCTGTATAGAAACCTATAGTTATTCTATATAAAATGTATTTTTGTTCATATTTTGGAGTGTCTTGAACACATTAATTGGTTTTACATTATTTCTTATGAGAAATATTACTTCAGTTATCATTCATTTTGGTTATCAGACACTTGAGAATGGATTACTGATGAAATCCTAGATTTTGCTGTGTATATAATTTTGGGCTGATTTACATGACAAAAAAAACAAAACAATATTGAACTCAAAAACAGTCAGTATTCACAGCTACATAATTTATTTATTTTTTTAAATTTTATTTTGTCACAATAAACGAATGTACTGTGTGTACCATCATGTTAATCATGCTGTAATAAAGAACATATAAGGGTAGAAGCCAAACATGCTGTCTGTGGATTCTGACAGATTAAATTAACCCAGAATTCACAACGTTAAACATGAGTTACTATATATAAAAGAAAACAACCCACATGAGAGTCAATCCCAGCAAACTCTCCTGCCTGACATCTTAGCAGTTAGAGCAGGCTGGGGGGACTCATCTGCACAGGTAGAAAACCATTTTCCACTCCCACACCCCAGAGAGATAACCTTGTAAAATCTGTCTACATTCATTATGTGCTATGCCCCCTACAGAACAGAACACGGTGCCTTGGCTGGAGGTCTGTCTGAACACCTTTTCACAATCATTACACTTTCAACTCACTGGGCTCTCCTTGGCCTTGAAGTGGAGGCCCACTGCTGAGAGGTATATGAGTCCATATTTGCTTCTATTGCACATTTATTTATTCAAAAAGACTGTTGTTAGTCACAGGTTGACATTGAGTCATAAATGAAAAGCTTCAGGATTGTTTAATGGTAGCTAATCAAATGCATGCAACAAATACAATCATATCAAGATATCCATTCATTTAATAATTTAATTTAATTTAATAAATAAAAATAAATTTGCCACAAATGGATTATACATACTGTATTATTTGGCTGTGATACAAGACTTTGATACAGACTTTAGACTGACTTAAAAGTCAACTCATTCTCAACAAAATTACAATATAGTGAAAAAGTATAAGTATAATTCACAATTTAACTCAAAAAGGTAAACTGTCATAGATTTTATATTATATTACTGGTGTACTTCCAGTCACAAGACCAGATCCCTACCCACCAGGCCATGGCTGCCCCCATATATAGACCATAGTAAGAGGCAAGTTTGATTGGCGTCATCATACTATTGTTGCATGTTCCATTATTTATACCTCCATAGATTTCTGGGTATGAAGTTAACTAGAAGTCACTCTCGAAGTGCATTCAAACTATAGGTTCCACTGAAATTCATAGCAAAGGTAGCATTAGAACATTCCATTAGAACATCTGAGGTACTTCAGTGTTACTGCTCAAATTTTAATATCTGTGCAAATCCGTTATTTATACAGGAACACTTAAAAGAAGAAAATACATCTATGGTTCCATTTGTCAAGTCCATTGTACATGATATTTCAAAGCACATCCAGCAAAATATTTCAAAGTTCTTTTTCATCTGCCATTAAGAGACAGAACAGAGGTCTGGAGATGGGTCACATTAACATGATTGAATTATTTGATAAAAAAAAACAGAAATGCAAGAAAATAACAGAACTTGAATATGTAATGTTATTAACAGTGAAAGACAAAGTACTTCATTTTTGTGTATCATGTACTTTTGTGTATCTTCTACTTACTTACATTTTCATGGAATTATCAGTACTTTCTACTCCTTACTTTTTAAAAACAGCCTTGTTATTTCTACACAGTAAATCTGTCAGTGTTAAATCAACACCATTAGAGTTAAATTAACACTGAGAGTGTTACATTTTGACACGCTCAGTGTTATTTTAACTCTAGTAGTGTTGATTTAACACTGACAGATTTACTGTCTACGTATTTCATTTTGGTTTGTCATCATTTAAAAAACATCCTATCCAGATAAACTGCGCCATCCAGAAAGAGTGAATGTGATTGGTTGGATGATAAGTATAAACATATACCATTCTGACACCCTATTGGTAAGCGATCCATCACACCTGCACGCCTTGTTACTCTCCAGTAAGCTCAGTACTACACATATATGGTCCACTAATATATTTGAAATGACTCAAATGTTTTCATGTTCAAGGGGCAGATATTCAGCTAAAACAGAAAGCCAGTACATCTCAAAAAATGTCAACATTACCATTTTAATATAACATTATAGTCATTACGGCTTTTAGAAAAAAAATAATTTGGTGGTGGGGGGGTGGGGTAGTGCACTATATGCCCCTGTGGCACAGCCTAAGTTTTGGCTTTTGTTTTCCTTACATTACTTTTACTTTTATACTTTAAGTAGTTTTGAAACCAGAACTTTTGTACTTTTATTTGAGTAAAAAGCTTAAGTTGATACTTCAACTTCTATAAAAGTCTTTTTAAACCCTAGTATCTGTACTTCTACCTGAGTAATGAATGTCAATACTTTTGACACCTTTGCTGGTAACAAGAACAGGGGTGCGTTTAACAAAAGCGATTGAACTTAGCAATTTACGAACAACTTTAAGAACGACGTAACTTTAAAAAGGCGATTTTTCCGACTGTTTCCCAAAAGCTTTTTTATCTTTCAAACTTACGAACGAGTCCCTAAGTAGTACTTAGTTGACTCCGCCCTCGTGTCTGCATCAAATAGGCTCGGCCAGTCAAAAACTGAACCACCGATTTACATACATTTCTTCATTATTAAGCCACAAAAGTATTGTTACGTAAACAATAATCATAAAACCAAACATAAAAAAGTATTTACACTAAATACATGCAAAAAATAAAAACATTTCACTTGCAGTTGCTGTCCATCGCATGCCAAGCCTACCTATAAATAGGCAAATCCTCTTGGTTACGTGTCCATGATTAATCAGTGAATTTGATTGGTTAAGAGTGGACAAGTGTAGTAGGCCAATTTGTAACCATTGCTTGGGACACAATATATTAATTTACTACTACGACTGTTACACTGAAAATAAAACCCCACTGCATTTATGTAATTTATATGTGTATATCAATAAATAATATATTGTACTTTAAGCAATCTTATTTTTTTTATTTTGTGAAAACAATCATTTCAACTTAATAAGTACATGTATGCACAGTATTGAACTAAGGACGTTGGGTCTAATTTATGTGACGCAATTACGCTTTCAAAAGAAAATTTAAATGTTCATGAATTCTTGTTTGTGAGTGTTGTGTTTGTCAAAAGATGACCAGTGCCCTCTTTCGTTTTTCAGACAGAACTGCACCTGAACTTCAAGTTAAGAACAACTTGGCCAGTTACGAGAGGGTCAGACCACTCCTAGATTTAGTGGGTTACGAAGGCTTTTGGGAAACACTCGTAAATTTAAGAATGTTCGTAAGTACGAGGTTATGAAGTACTTAGCATTAAGAACGTTTTGAGAAATGCACACCAGATCCATAACCACCAGGCCATGACTGCCCCTTTTCACTCAGAATGAAGTATATTTAATCCACATTGATTTGCCATACCTTCATTAGTATTAAAATTATTCATGGTTTAGGTAAAGGAGCCAATGGGGCACCCTGTACTCATTGGTTATAGGAACACACACAAAAACTTCAAATGCCATCTGACAGAAGAATCACTTACTGGCTCCCTTAAAAATGTATGTCTATTACACATTTCCAAGTTACTTATATGATTATTTTGGTCCAAACCCTAATCTAAGCTGTCATGACTGGCACAGGTGCTGAGAAGTGGAAGACATTTAGTTTATTATTCATTCAAGTCATGAACAGCTTTTGGCGACCAAGCTTAGAATGGTGTGACCCACTAAAACTATTCTGACCTTCTCCAATAAATGCGGCTCTTCATCACAGGAAAAACTTCAATGCTTTCTGTCCAAGTTGTCTATTATCATTACTCATGGCTGCCAGTGGTGTGTGGTGAAGGTCCAGGTAAATCAGGTACCGAGGAGAAACAATGACAGCTCATCAAATTAGAGAAGGAGCGAGGGGTCTGACAACTAGAGAATGGAGGATTAAGGTTCTGAAGCTTCTATGGGACATGCTTCCATATTGAATGACAAAAGCAATACTCTCACATTTTCTTCCTCAAGTGGATACACGCAAAAGCATAAATTGCCATATGGGAATAGGTTTTTACATCACATACAGTAGTGTGCAAAAGTCTTAGGCAGCCAAAAACTTTAAAGCTATTATCTTTGTTTTGGGTTTATTTTTAATGGTATTCATATCATGGTTAGTAGAACATAGGATTGGTTTAGTAAACCAATTGATACAGTACCCATCAAAACTTTGGACATGCTTATTTTGTTTTTACAATGTAAATGAATACTGACGTCATCCAGACTATGAAGGAGCACATAAGGAATCATGTAGTAAACTTAAAAGTGTTAAAGAAACAAAATATGTTTTAGATTTTACTTCAAAGTAGACACACAACTGATGTCTCAAACACATTAAGAGGCAAGAAATGCAAGTCATTAAATCTAGTAATGACTGTGTGCATGTAAACACATTGTGGTTTTATATCTGTCACTATATTATCTTAATCATTTGTTGCACTTACATGTGAAAACGTGTTTTGGACATTTATGACACTCTTACTGTTTTGACACTGTTGTTGCTGAGTTTGTGTTTTTCAAAAAAAAGTAACACTGAAAAAAAAATTGATGGGTGTAATTTGTAAGACTACATCAGAGTGTCTGAAATAACATCAGAATGGACATTCAGTGGTTTTTCATGATTTAAAAATGTTCTGCATTGTAGATTAATACTAAAGTCAACTAAACTATGAATAAACACATATGTAATTATTTAGTAAACAAACAAACAAGTAAACAAACCAGAATATGTTTATATTTTACATTCTTCACAGTAGCACCTCTTGCTTAGATACCAGCTTTCTTGGCATTTTCTCAGTCAGCTTTATGAGGTAGTCACCTGGAATGTCTTTCAGTTAACAGCTGTGTCTTGTTAAGAGTTCATGACTTGCATTTCTTGCCTCTTAATGTGTTTGAGACATCAGTTGTGTGTCTACTTTGAAGTAAAATCTAAAACATGTTTTGGTTTGTTTTGACACTTTTAAGTTTACTACATGATTCATTATGTGTTCCTTCATAGTCTGGGTGACTTCAGTATTCATGAAT
>BRDA01090175.1:0-12121 GCA_036984385.1 Crenuchus spilurus
ACAGACACGGTACCAAAAATATGCAAGCAGTGAATAAGACAGCACCTGCAAAATGACAACAAAACACTTCTGGAGTGACATTGATGATGTATGATCAATATTTTCAGGTAAAGCGGCTCAACATTCTTTTTTTATCTGCAGGACGATGTTTATCTCACATCGTGTTCTGTGAGTTTAAAGCAGACATCTGATTCCCATGTGACTCCTGTAGATCTGGAGTTTCCCTTTATCTGATTACTCAAATGCAGGTAAACACGTTGATCTGATTACTGATCACATCTGATTCTGCAGTTGTCGGATTGTGAAGCGCATGTAAGCGCACTCACTGCTGGTTTTACGTGGAAGATTTTTAAGTCTTTGGCCGTAATGACTCTCTCAGGACTGGACGTATGGAACTCGCTGACTAAGGGGATGTAGGCCGAGGTGTCCAGCAGTGTGTTGACACTTTGCAGCCGGTGGCAGTGTTGCAGGATCAAAGCTGGAGGGAGGCTCCTGCGGCCAAAGTATCCACTTCCCACCAGGGAACAGACAGCTCCCTTGTTCCACCAGACGTCCATGTGTACAGCTGAGAAAACTAGAACCCTCCTATCTCTCTCTCTTTAACACACACACACACACACACACCCTCACACCTGGCCTGGCTGCCGTCCACTGCCAGAACAGGAAGTGGTTTTAAAGGCTGAGGCCATTTTAACCGTCTCTAAAGTCCACACAGCTCTGCCAGCTCGGTACTAACCACGGCTCACCGCTCCTCGGCCTGTGCTGACCCGCTCCTCTGTTGACCGAACGTCCACAGCAATACCCGCTCTGGCTGAGTGTAAAGGAAGCAGACACACCTGCTCAGAAACCGCAGCATCCAGACACAGAGGTCAGAGGAAGCTGGGTCGGGTGTGGACAGGCAAGATTTACACCGTCAACCATAAACACTAACCTTCAGTGAGTCTATTGATTATGATACATGAACCAAGAAGCATTTTCCCCTTTATTATAAAACAGGAGTGACCAACTCGGGTCCTAAAATGCCAGTGTGTACCACTGCTACAGGACTACAAAGACTACAGAACGGGGACCTTCAAGAACAGAGCTTTGTTATTGATGAAGATGAAAGAAACTTAGATAATTAATTAAGTTAGTTAATTAATTAAATAAACTTAATTAATAATTAAGTAATTAAAATTTGTCACAGTGTTGAAGATCAAGGGTGTCCAATCATGATCCTCAATGGCTGGAGTCCATAGTGATGACCTCCTTGCTCAAGCACACTTACGAAACCTGGTTAATCAAATGTGCTTGACCAGGAAATTTAGCAAAGTGTGCATTGTCCCATGCACTTTTTAAAAATGCAGTTTTAGTCCCTGCAATTTTTACCATCCAATGACAATAGTATGCTATATTAAATCAAGATGAGTCAAGCACTAGGACCAAGCGGAAAACGGCCACTCAAGCTGAAGCCTGTTTCCTTTTACACCACCCACAAGCTCATCAGTTACCTCTGCCATTTCTTGCTAACGTGTGATTGGCCGTCCACGCTGTCACTCCATCTGGTTGTATACTGGTGTTTGGCCAGGAGTCCACGTTCACCTGCCACTGTAAGTTGTTAACACGTTGGCCGTTTGAATCTGTGTCTGTGTTTGGAAGCTTTGGATGAGGTGATTATGTTGAAATGTTAATAGTTAACCCTTCTGGGGTGTTTGGGTCAAATTGATCTGTGTTAACTGCTTATTTTTACTAAAAAATGAGGCAGAATTTTATGTTAATGAGGTATATTGATTCCAAAAATAAGTGTAACATTTTATAATGAGTTTGAGTGAAGTTGACTAACAAGGTGAACCAGAATTAAGATTAAGACTCACCAATTTGCCAATGTGATTTTCACACAACAGAATTTGACCTCCGCATTTAATCCATTCGTGCAGTGAAACACACACACACACTAGTGAACACACTAGGCTGTGAGAATTGGTGCCCAAAGCGGTGGGCAGCCCTTATTCCACCGGTGCCCGTTGTCTGTCCACATGGTACATAATCTGTGCAACAGTAAACGGCAGTGTTACCTGGATTCTATCCTCAGGTGGGCATTTGGATATGTAAGGTGTGCAACAACATTTGTCAAGGAAAAGATGCTGACTTACTGTATCCTGTGTATACGTAACAAAAAATAGGATAGTATGTTTTAAGTTGTGAAAATTACATAAAAAGCTATTGAAATAGGCTGTGATGAGCATTTCCATTAGAAAGTTAAGAGGATGTCACCCAACAAAGCTCCAGGTGCCTCATATACAACATACCAGGTGCAACATACTGACAGTGGCCTCAATTTGTTCACCTGTGAGATGTGCTGGAACAGCAAGTCTGATCTGCCTCAGCTCCACCTCACAACTAGCAGGACTTAAAGGATCTGCTGCTAATGGCATGATGCCGTAAGACCTTCAGAGGTCTTATAGGGTCCATGACTCATTTGGTTGTTTTGGTGGCACAAGGAGGCCCAACAGCATATTGGCTTTTAGCTATTAAATGTTATGGTGTGAAGTGTAAGAATACAGTGCATTAGATGCTAAACTGAAACTTAACAGCCCTCTCCTGTCCATGCCCACTCTCCTGCCCCTTTGCTGCCACTCTGACCTTGGTAGTTTTCACCACTGTTACAGCAGTGACCAACACTTAGTGCTTCCTCTGCTCTCCTCCGTTCGAATGGAAACCATAATTTGTAGGCTTAAACTGTAAAAACAGCAGAGGAAGTTTTGTTTGGCTGATGCAGCGCTGGGCTAATTGGCCAACTGGAGTCTTCCCCTTTTCTGCATCAATGCACTGCAGCGTGGAACGCTGAGAAACAGAAAAACCTGCAGGGTCAACCAAGGAGGGGTCACTGGGCAGAAAATGAGAAAGAGTTGGAGAAAGAGGGTGAATGAAAAGAGATTGAGAGAGAAAAGGGGTAAGGAGTTCAGCTCGGCCTGGGTTGAAAGATACAAAAGCCTGACAGTGAAGCGATACATCAGTCAGAGGAAATGGATCACTGATGCCTGTAATGTGTCAGTGGTCATTTCTCTGCGTACTTAATGATGTGCAACTAGATAAACCAAGAAGAGTTCTTGTGGCCATGAAAGGGACGCAGCAGATAGCAGTGATGTTTGGCAGAACTGAACGGGTCAACAGTACCATTAAAGTAGTGCTGCAAATCTTGCTGAGCTCTAAATGGGAGATTATTGGGACGTGCTGTAATGCATACTGGCATTCAGTCTGATCTCTCTAAGCATCTGGAAAAGGTTGAATGGGCCATTTTTCCTCAGTGTCAAACTCTCTTTATTAAATATAGGATGGAGTAATTGGACAGAACCACAGGCTGAGAGTGAGTGAAAGCAAACACGGCTTGGCTATGTAGGATGAGGAAAGAAAAAGCCTGTTAGAAAACAGGGAAAATAGTGGTGGGATGTAAAAGTGGGATGTCATCAATTTAGCAGTCCATTGGGTATTGTAACTGTGAAGCTATAAAATGTGGTGGAAATTCTACATATTGTTCTGTGATCCCCCCATGAAGAAGGGCTGGGATGAGCAGGTTCTGACCAGGACAGTTTAGAAAGGCTAAGAAAGGAGCTGTTATGATGAAACTTTTTGGAATTTCATTACCCCCAGTCAACTGGAATTGGTGTGACCTTTAATTAGAATAAAACTAATATCCAGAATTCATCCTATTCTTAACTTCTTGAATGGAAGATTCTTCACCTGTGAAGTTAACTCTCACATATAACTAAGCTAGAGAGACTGTGATGACGACAGAGCTTAATTCTCATTGGTTATAGTGGATGCTGTTGGAAGTGGTGGTGAGCAGTTATAGACACTTAAACCATCTGTTCTGATCAGGACGGTTTAGAACGTCTGAGAAAACCTTTTGGTATTTTACGCAAAGCATGACAGACATTTGATTAAGACCCCAAGTGGAGTGTATTAACTTGTAGAAATGGGTATAAAAGGTCATCTTTAAGGGGTTAAAAGCCATGCTACAGCTTGCTTTGTCTTAGCCCATCTTGTAAGACTTAAGACTCAAAGAGGCTATGAGGTTTTGTCCACATAAGCTTTTCACCATTCTATCTATCTATCTATCTATCTATCTATCTGTGTGTGTGTGTGTTTATATATATATATATATATATATATTGTATACTATGCACACACAAGTCTTATATAGTGCCACTTTGCTCATCAACTCCTGTGTTGTTTTTTGGGAATTCTTTTGCCGGAAATATCCGGGGTTCTCCTAGGTTCGTTTTCTTTGGAACAGAGTAATTTATAGACTAAAATAAACGTTCATCTGGGGAGAAGGCATGCCAAAACAAATCCTCCCCCTACAAATAAAATAAGGTGCCCAAAGATCAGCTCAAGGAAACATTGGACGTTCCCTGTCAGAGGGGAGTTTGTGTATGTTTTTTTCCCCCTCGTCCTTCTGCGCGATCCGAGGGGAAAAAAAGTGAGAAAGTGTGCGTGCATGTGTATGTATTTGACCCTGTGTCCCCCTTCCATAAGTGCTGAGCTCAACCTTCACCAGCCTGCCACATAGCACCATCTTATGACCCTCCACATCCGTCATATCTCTCAATAATATACAAAGAGGTGCAGTGCTCTTGGATAAATAACTCAACCCTCAGTGGAGGGAAATTAATTTTGGAACTGGCACCTCTGAATCAGCTTTGAGTCTAGCCTCAACACTGCATATATTACAGCACAACGTATATAGACTGTTTAACATTATTACTATACTGGCCTTTGCAGTACTGCTATCACAGAGTAGTGTAATCTGTAAATACAGTGCCTTGTAAAAATATTCTCCCCCCACCCCCTTGACATTTTTTGTGTTTTGCTGCCTCACAACCTGGAATTAAAATTGATTATTTGAGGGTTTACATCAATTCATTTACAGAACATGTCTACAACTCTGAACATTTGATTTTCTTTTTATTGTGAAGCAAACTAATAGGACTAAATAACAGAAAACTTCAGTGTGCATAACTATTCAACCCCCTAAAGTCAAGCAACCTTTTGTGGCAATTACAGCTGCAAGTCGCTTTGGATACGTTTCTATGAACTTGCCACATCTTGACACTGGGATTGTTGCCCATTCCTCCAGTAAAACTGCTCCAGCTCCTTCAACTTAGATGGTTTCCACTGGTGAACAGCAATTTTTAATTCTGACCACAGACTCACAATTGGATTAATGTCTGGGCTTTGACTTGGCCATTATAATATATTTACGTTTTCCCTTAAACCACCTGAGTATTGCTTTAGCAGTATGCTTTGGGTCATTGTCCTGTTGGAAGTCTCAAATCACTGACCCAAATTTTGCTCAAGAATATCCCTGTATTTAGCACCATCCATCTTCTCCTCAACTTGGACCAGTTTCCAAGTCCTTGCTGCTGAAAACCATCCCCACAGCATGATGCTGCCTCCACCATGTTTCACTATGAGGATGGTGTTCTTGGGGTGATGAGATGTGTTAGTTTTGAGCCAGACATAGTGTTTTCCTTGGTGGCTGAAAAGTACAATTTTGGTCTCATCTGACCAGAGAATTTGGAGAGTCTCCCACATGCCTTTTGTCAAATTCAGAATAAGCCTTCCTATTTTTGTCTGTCAGTAAAGGCTTTTTTCTGGCCACTCTAACCATAAAGCCCAGCTCTATGGAGTGTATGGCTTAATGTGGCTTATGGACAGATACTCCAGTCTCTGCTTGGGAACTCTGCAGTTCCTTCAGGTTTTTTTTGGTCTGTGTGCTAACTCCCTGATTAATGCCCTCCATGCCCGGTCTGACAGTTTTGGTTGGCAGCCCTCTCTTGGCAGGTTTGTTGTGGTAGCATGTTCTTTCTATTTGATGATAATAGATTTCATGGTGCTCTGGGGGATCATCAGAGATTTGGATTTTTTAAATAACCCAACCCTGACTTCTTAACTGCTTACTTCTTACTTTTTAACAACTTTGTCCCTGACTCTCCTTGATCTTCATGGTGTTTGGTTAGTGGTGCCAATGGTGTTGCAGTCTCTGGGGCCTTTCAGAAAATGTGTGTATATACTGACAGATCATGTGACACTTCGATTGCACACAGGTGGACTTCATTTCACTAAGCATTTGACCTAACTGGTAACTGGTTGCACCAGAACTTTTTAGGAGCTTCATAGTAAAGGGGGTAAATGCATATGGCAATTTTCAGTTTTTTAAATCCCAATTTTTTTAAACATATATTTTTCTTTTCACTTCACTAACTTAGACTATTTTGCGCAGATGCATCACACACTATTCAGATAAAAAAAAAACAGTAAATACAGGTTGTAATGTACCAAATAGGTAAAAAGTCAAGAGGGTGAATACTTTCGGAAAGAACTGTAAGACCCTCCTAACTGGATGATCCAGGGATGTTTCTGTGCATGCTGAGGGTTATTCCCATTGCCTAATACATCCACTGCTGGCCAATAAACATTGAAACATTTGTATAAATTGAGGTCATAGTATATTTGAATCCGTGCATGGATGCACCACAGGGAAAGGCTCATGGAGAATGCATTTTACAACTCCACATGAGTCTGTCATTATGAGTATGGTTTGGGGGCAGACAGGGGTCAATTGTTTTGCAAATTTTTAAAGTACATTAAGCCTGAATGGCAACAGACCAAAATAATAAAAAAAACACCCAAATACCACAAAACATGTTTTAAGCTCAGTTGAGGTGGAAAAGTTGGAATATCGTTGAAGCGGAAATGTGAAAAAGGGTGATGGAAAGGCATGTTTACAAAAAATGATGATGTATCAAGCTATAAGTCTGGTAATATAATGTACCATCTCATTTATTTCATTCACACAAAGGAGAACTGTTATACTTACACCAAATGTTTTGCCCGCTACCCTATTCTCTGCACAAGTAACCAGCTTATATATACCAATGGTGATTCTCTTTTTAACATCCTTGATCAACCCATCTACACGTTGGCAAAATGTTGTCTATACTGAGAGTTTTAGTGCACATCTAGATCCTGTATTATGGTAGCCCATTTGTTAAACATTGCTGGGGAGAAGTCACTTGTGTTTTCAGTTCTTTTTGGTTTTAGTGCATTTTTAGAGTGAATAAACTAAAAGAAATTAATTTACAGCTATAAAAACAGTGGAAATGACTAAAGATGATCCTGCTAAAAGCAGAGTTTAATCTCTTCATGTTGCTTGTTTGATGCTGCCTCCTCATGAATGGCAGCAACATAATCTAAAGGTTCTTTTTTGTAAATATAGTGGATGGATATACTGCTTATTTCACTTTTTTTACTGAATTCTCATAAATGTGCATAACATTTGTGAAATGTTTAGATGGAAATATAGCCAATGATACATCTTGTCACATATTTTCCACAGGCATGGTGCCAGTGCTGGTCCTAAATTTGTGTATGCATGTTTCCCGCATCCATCCATCCATTCATCCATCCATTATCTTCCACTTAATCCTGATCAGGGTTGTGGTGAGTCTCCTATCCACTCACGGGGTGCAGGGCAGGGCATTACAGACCATCCCAGCCAAACCCAGGTAAGGGTGTCAATTCATTGCTGGGTACACACACAAAGATAATTTAGAGTACTCAGTTCACCTGACTTCCATGTTTTTGGACTGTGGGAGGAAAAGAGACCCCGGAGAAAACCCACGTAGGCACAGGGACAACATGAAAACGCCACCCAGGGACTTGAACCCAAGACCTCAGCGCTGAAAGGTGAACATGCTACCCATGAAACCAGTGTGCCTCCATGTTTCTAACTAGACAACACAGAAAATAAATTGCCAAATTTTGATGTGCTGAATTCTGGGCTAAGTCAGGTAAACCAATAAACTGGTGCGACTGGTTTTCTATGCAAATTGTCAGCGATCTCCTCTGATATTGGTAAGTGAACATCTATTTAAAACGCAGACTCTGGATGGTTAGATTTCAAATAAAGAAGGTACATTTGTGAATGAAGAGATACTAACACACCCACATATGTGATTGTTGGGCTCCCAAACCAGAGGAAATGTGAGTCCATTCTTAAAAGGTTCGCAGGTTCAGGGAACCTGGACCAGCTCAAAAACTGGGACTGTTTTGATGGAAAAGTGGTAACAGAGGTCGTGGAGTCTGAAATGATTCCAGTGATCTATAGAGGTGCCCCGTTGCCTTATTCCATCAGAAAATTCCCGGCCACATGTGGTCAACGGGGGCCCTGATTTGTCCTCTACTGAGCTCATACAGAGGCTCTACAAACATGCATCTAGAGCCCAGGTCTACAAATTTGGACTTTGAATCAGTTTTCCAGTCTGTGGGTTTCTATTTACTGGTAAGTATGGTGTGGTAACATGAAGCAATGTGTTCAATGCAGTGGTGGACAGTAACAAAGTACATTTACTTGAGTACTGTACTTAAGTAAATTTTTAAACATTTTTTACTTTACTTGAATATTTCTTTTTTGGTGAACTTCCGACTTTCACTCCACTACATTTCAAAGACAAATTTTGTACTTTTGACTCCACTGCATTTCTAGGAAGCTTGCCGTTACTCGTTCCTTTTGGCTCAGTGTAGCTTTGTAGTCCGCTGTTGCTGTTTCTTTTTACTGAAATGCAATTGGCCACACTCTATGCTCCTCACAAGAAGGGGAACCAATCACAGTCTCCACTCACACCTGGGATTTGGAATTCAAACAGAAATCAGCAATGGAGACAGTTAGAGAATGTCAAGTAGAGAAACCACCGCACCAACCTGTGCAGAGCTTTCACTGTTTTGTGTGCTTCTATGTTAAGTATGGTAGTTCTTAGTTATCAGTTTTTTGTTTTTTTAACACTGCATTTCCTAGGTTTGCAGAACCCCCCCCCCCTTCTTGTGAGCCATTCGAGAGGTAATGTGATGTAAATGAGAGTCTGGAGGGCTAGTGTGTAGGGTCTAGGGAGCATGTCAAAGGGCGAGTTTTGTTTTGGTATTCGGCCTCGGCCGCACGGCTCAATTCAGCCTCAGTTGCTCACTCGGCTGGGCTCGTGTGTGTGTGTGTTTGTGTGAATACGCACATGCAAGCCTGTAGCATCATTCCAGCTCTATTATTATATATAAATATTTTTTTCCTTTGTGGAAAGAGGACTTACACTCGCTAAAACTATGGGACACTCTCCGTCAGACTGATTGTGCTATGACACGCTGATTTGCATGACAAGCGCAGCAGACAAAGCGTGTTAATGGCTCCAGCATTCCAGCACGGGGGACAGAGATGACACAAATTTGTCAGGTTGGGAATTCAAGTGTTAATTTATTTATTCTTTTTCTTTTTTTTTTTTTTTTCTTTTTTTTTTTGGGGGGGGGTAAATATATATATATATTTATTACAAAAAGAGTTCTCCTATTTCTTTTATTGCATTTTTATGCTGAAGTTTACAGGTGGTGTACACTTTTTGTTGCAGAGTGGTTCTACATATTAATACACCATCAGGTGGTTTCAGCAAGTTACAAGGTTCTGTAAAAGCACTCAAAACAATACAGCAGTGTACTGATATTAGAAAATATCATTTGCACTTTTGAATACTTAAGTATTTTCAAAAGTAAGTACTTCAGTACTTTAACTCGAGTAAACTTTTGACTGAGCAACGTTTACTTGTAGTTGAGTAAATTTTGACCACGAGTATCAATACTTTGTACTTAAATACTAGAGTTGAGTACTTTGTCCACCACTGGTTCAATGTGATCATGCCATACTGTACACACACATCTTCCTGCTCTTACAGTAATATTCGGGTCACTTCAGTGGGGTCAAAAAAACCATATTGAGGAAAAGAAAATATCCCTCATGGTTGAAGATTCCCTCTGAATGGTTGCGCAAACGCTAAGTGTTGTAGTGGCGAGAATGAGCTTTAGCAGATGTGTTTTGTGTGTGTGTGTGTGTGTGTGTGTGTGTGTGTGTGAATTTCTCCTTGTCAGTTTCAGTTCTTCTGCTTTGACTCATCTGAACTGTGGAATAAAGGAAATCTGCACTTAAAGCGTTTATAAACCTCCATTTCACAGCTCAACATGCAAAACGTTTCAACACGTGTTGGCTTGGCATGCTGGGCTTCATTCTACTTGCCGTTTCTTAACATTTCAGCTGACTTGAGTGGTTCTGTACACTCTTATCCACAGAGGTTCTTACATGGTTTGGACATATGAATGTAGGGAAGCTCTCAGTGGTGTAAATTTGGCAAAAATGGGTAAATGAGAACCATTCATTTGAAACACAAAAGTTTTCTGTGGCACTCTTCCAGAATGACCCTACTTTAACTCCTTGAGTAACCTTGCCCTGCATAAGTCAAGAGTTTATTTGTAAAAACCGAGTTTGAATCCAGAACATGCTGCTTACCATCAGCAGCCAGGGCCCGAGAGAGTCACAAAAATGGACTGTCCTCTCTCTTGGTGGGTAAGATGGCACTGTCTACCCTTCACTACTACGTAATGTCGTCCAGCTCAGGCATCTGCCAGGTGATACATCAGAACTGGAGATCCACTGTGCATTTGCTACCCAGTGGCGCTGTTTTGGCAGCAGAAGGAAAAGAGGCAGAGCTTGACTTTACATGCATGGGAGGAGGCCTGTGTTAGTCTGCACCCTCCTAGAGTCAGGGCCATTACAAGTGACAAGGAGAGTCATCAAATGGGCGGGCAATGAATGGGCGAATGTGGCTACCAAACACATTGGGGTGAAAAAAGCAATATCATCCAAAATGCTGACTTTACAGGAGAAGGAAAAAACCTACTTTGCTTGTAATGGAAGTCAGTGGAACCAGACGTCTCTCTAAGGGTGCTTTCACACCTACATTGTTTGGTCTAGACTTTCGGACTTTTCAGTTTGGTCCGACCAAAAGAGGTGGTCTTGTTCCAGAGCTACTGAACCATGGTCCGGTTCACGTGCAGTGTGAAAACACTTTTCTAAAAGTTTCGGACTTTCAGACCAAATACAGGAATTTGACGCAGGCGTTCAACAACATTTGATGACAATAACAGAAGAAGAAAAATAAGAGGAACAGCAGCAAAAATGAGTCGTGGTAGCACATGGAGCAAGGAGGAGACGACATGTTTAATATAATTTTGGTCTGATGAACATGTGAAAAGTCAGCTTTAAAAACTCACAGAGCTAAACTAAAGAAACTGTGGCATCGATATATTAAACTATATAAAAGTATTTAAATGCGTCAGACGCACGTCCTACAACAAACCAATCAGTGTCGAGTGTATGATGATGCACCCCACGTAAGTGAGGATGACAGGACGTAGGCGTGTCATAGTAAAAGTCTTTGGTGCGCTTGCACAAATGCAGTGTGAAAACGAACCTAACCGGACCAAATATATACAAAGTAACAAACACACAAACCTTGGTTCGGACCATGGTCCGGACTTTCAGGTGTGAAAGCACCCCAAGTCATTACCAGGATTGGGTGCCGTCCTAAAGTACCAGGATGCAGCAATATGTGATTTAATTACTTTATTTCCCAGGGTCTTTGTTTTCTTTTTAATTGCACGCTCTTCCTTTTCACACATCTGCTTTGAAGCTCAGCGCTGCTTGTTTTTTTGAATCCTGTTCTCTTTGCTCTTCGTTCTGGACATTTCTACGAATGGTTATTCGAGGGCCTGCATTGTTTTGGCATCTCTGAGACACTTCACAGATGCATCTGTGTTCTGTTAAAGGGATCTCGGCTCTGTGCAGGCCGGCAGCTGGACGAGTCCGGAGGGAAGACCCCTACACTCGTTATCTGAGGTTGAAGAGGAGGAGGAGGAGGAGGAAGGGGAGGGGAGGAGATTGTGGGGGTGTGAGGAAACATCCCAGCAACATGTGAAAACTCCCAAACTCAAACCAAAACAAAACAAAAGCACAGCAATGTGGCTGCAGCGTGGACCATTGATCACGGCTGTGGACAGATGAGGTTAAAGGGGGCAGCTCATACACACACACACACACACACACACACACACACACATACACACACACACACTGTTGCATGGATTATGTGTGATTAACGTGAGGGTTAGAAAATAATTACATATACAATCACAGTGTGTTTTACATACTGCCAGTCATTACATACTGTGTATTACATTCCATATTACAAAAACTGTGTGTGTGTGT
>BRDA01090178.1:0-12519 GCA_036984385.1 Crenuchus spilurus
GTGATTAATAGTGTTTATTGAGGATGTTTATAGACTAATATCTCCTATTTTAGTGATTAATAGTGTTTATTGTGGATGTTTATGGACTAATATCTATTGTTTTTGTTATGAGACCGGCACTTAACAGAGGGCAGAGTCATTTGAACTTTGGAACTCAGCCACATCTGAAGAAAAAGCCCAGAAGCTTTGCCTTTGAGCTGTAAGTGAAGTGCAGAGAGGAGAGCAGCTAAAGAAACATGATGGGAAAACAACCCCAAAGCGCTGGGGTGTAATGGGAGAGCACAAGTTCTTGAGTGGTAGTGAAAATGTGAATGTGTTGTTGGGGAAATGATGGTAGTGTCCTTGGCCTTGTGTATTGACTGATTATTCAACATTACCATCAGACAGATGTTGAGGTGTGTGTACACCGGGCAGTTATAATGTAGTCAGCATGTTAGCAGAACACTCACCACTAGATGAAGCAGTTGTTGTTAAATGTATGCAATGCGGATAACAGACTGTAAAAAGAAGAGGAGAGACGAGGAGAATCACTTTAAATGCACATGAACGACATGTGACGTGCAGTGAAACAGCAGCAGACCACATGTACATATGATCCCAATAAGACAAACGTGCTGTGAAATGAAACGCCGGAGAGGAATCCAGTTATTCAGTGTTTCTGTTCGCTCACTGCAGAAAACCAGAGGACCTCTCCAGCCTCTTCTGGGAAGGTGTTGATACACATTTATTAGAGAGAATTAGAGCTGATCCTACTCCACCCAGCTCCACCCAGCTCCATGTCCAAAATCTACCACAACCACATGTTCAGTCCAGTCTCAGACCGAGTCAAACTCACTTTTCTACTCTATTGGTTTTAAACCCCACAATCACCACCAACCCCATTACCACTACAACCATCTACCACCCCATTACCACCACCAACCCCAAACCCATTCACCACCACCACACCACCATCAACCGCATCATCACTATCATCACCACCTCACCACCACCAACCCCATCACCACTACAACCATCATCAACCCCATCACCACCACCACCACCAACCCCCAACCCATTCACCACCACACCACCACCAACCGCATCACTATCATCACCACCTCACCACCACCAACCCCATCACCACTACAACCATCATCAACCCTATCACCACCACCACCATCCCCCAACCCATTCACCACCACCAACCCCATCACCACCACCAACCCCCAACCCATTCACCACCAACCCCATCACCACCACCAACCCCCCACCCATTCACTACCAACCCCATCACCACTTCCACCACCACCAACCCCATCACAACTACAGCTATCATCAACCCCATCACAACTACCACCACCAACCCCATCACCACTACCACCACCAACTCCATCACCACCACCAACCTATCACCACCACCAACCGCATCATCACTGCTGCCACCCCCACCTCACCCCCTTCCCAATCACCACCACCAACCCCATCACCATTCCATCATCACTACCACCCCACCCCATCACCACTACCACCATCAACCCCATCATAACCACTCCCACCATCACCACCACCACACCACCACCAACCCTATGACAACTACAACTATCAACCCCATCATCACCACCACCAACCCCATCACCACCACACCACCACCACCACCAACCCCATCACAACTATAACCACCAACCCCACCATCACCACCACCACACCACCACCAACCCCATCACAACTACACCTATCAACCCCATCATCACCACCACTACACCACCACCACCAACCCCATCACAACTATCAGCACCAACCCCTTCACCACCACCACCAACCCCATCACAACTTTCACCACCAACCACATCACCACGACCACACCACCACCAACCCCATCACCACTACCACCACCACCAACCCATTCACCACCACCAACAACAACAACCCTATCACCACTACAACCATCATCAACTCCATCACCACTACCACCAACACCATCACCACTACCTCACCACCATCAATCCAAACACCACCACCCACCACCAATCCCATCACCACCACAACCACACCACCACCCCATCACCGGTACCACCACCACCTCACCACCATCAATCCAAACACCACGACCCCACCACCAACCCCATCACCACTACCACCACACCACACCACCATCCCATCACTGCTACCACCACCACCTCACTACCATCAATCCAAACAGCACCACCCCACCACCAACTCCATCACCACCAACCCATCACCACAACCACCACCACGAACCCCATCACCATCCCATCACCACACCCACCACCACCTCACCACCCCCACACCACTACCACCACCGCCAACCCATAACCACTACCAACCCCATCACCACCACCTCCACCAACCCATCACCACTACCACCACAACCATGAACCCCATCACCACACCCACCACCACCAACCCACTACCACCTCACCACCACCACCAGCCTCATCACATCCATCACCACCCCCATATGCGTGATATGATATGATAATGTATGATCATGCAGGCATGTACACAGTCAACTCAGAATATTATAACCACCTCCTTGTATCTCCACTGAACATACAGGTGCATTTTGTACAGACTGTAGAACATCTGTGTGTCTGTAGACTTTGTTCAGCCTGTCCTTCAGTGATCAGGACCCCCACAGAGCAGGTGGATCATAATCAGTGACACTGATGTGGTGGTGGTGTGTTAGTGATGTTTTTAAACACCTCAGTGTCACTGCTGCCACCAACCAGCCAACAGTGTCAGGACTACAAGACCAACAGGGCAGGTGGGTCTAACAGAGGACAGTGTTTAACATCTCCAGCAGCTCTAACACACCACCACCACATCAGTGTCACTGAGAATGATCCTCCTGCTCTGTGGGGCTTCTCACTGTTGAAGTATACAGAAACACAGATGGACTACAGTCTGTAAGTGCACCTGTCTGCTCAGTGGAGATGAGTGCAGGTAAGCTCCAGCAGGCTGACTAATGTAACATCCAGCAGAGGTTACTCACTGCAGCTGAGGCTGGCATCTGTCTGTGCATAAGTGGCTGGGATGTCCCAGAAGCTGTTATCCCAGTCAATGACGTTCCCCACAGTGTCACATGTGAGCGTGTTCAGCTCTGAGAAGCTCATGCTGAAGTTCCACAAGCGGAAGTTGTAGATAATGCCATTGAAGTTTAGGCCGCCTCCTCCTCCACCTCCCAGTTCAAAGAGGCCTCCGGTGTTCACTTCCAGGCCAACGGTGGCAGAGCAGATCTTGGCTTGGATGTTGCCTCCGATGTTGATGGTCACGCGGCCGTTGCTTTTGGACCAGGTGAAACAGAAGAGCTGCATCTGTGACGTGAAGGTTGTAGGCGAGATCATGTCACTGATTGGACACGTGGTACCTGCTATGGTCAACACCATGTTTATACCAACACTCCCCAGTGACAGGACCGTGTCTTTTTTCGTGTCTGAGTAGTAGAAGATGGTCTCTGTGCCTTTCTGTGCCAAGCGGGCAATCTCAAAACACAGGGTGAATTCACTCAGCACTGGGATAGAGACTGAGCTGGACACTTTCACCACATCTTTGGAGTTCTGGGGAACCATGACCTTCTGGTTCCTCAGAGCCACAGCCACTGGAGAAACAAACACACTGGCATTCAAACTGTGGGCACTGACAAAAGAAAATCAACACAGAATTGATCTACAGTCTGATCTACAAATCAGACTGTATACAAATTGACTTTTATTTCAACATTAACTAAACCTATTAAACATCAAATATACCTCAAACATACAATTACATAACTTACTTAATGGCTTACTTCCCCCATCAAGAGGGTCACGCCATTTATCCATCACCTATTAATGCATCTCTCAAAGGTGCTTCTTAATGAATATTTTTGAGCACAAAAAAGTATTACATCATCAACTGAATAGTAGATAAAATAAAAATAAGTATATAAAAATAAATAAAAACATATTGCCTGAAATGTAAACCTGTTACCTATAAAACAATGTCTGAAATGTTAATATTACAAACATTACACAACATTACATCAAACCATGAAAACATTCACATAATGTTTTTAGTACATCACATACTATTCATGCTATTTTGTCCAGTTCATATCCACACTAGCAAGCATCTCTGACACAACATTAAAGAAATATTTAACTTTAGCATAACTTTCAAATTTAAGCAATCTTATCTTTACATATGCTAGATGTCAAGGTTGCTATACAGTGGAGATATGAACAGAACTAAATAACAACAATAGCATGTGGCATACAAAAACCATATGGGGTTTTTTTTGTGTGTGTTTGTTATTTTGTATACATTTGGTCCGATTAGGTTAGTTTTCACACTGCATTTTTGCAAGCGCTCCAAGGACTTTTATTATGACACGCCCACGTACTGTCATCATCACTTACGTGGTGTCAGTCTTCCTACACTCGACACTGATTGGTTTGTAGAAGGACGTGTATCTGACGTGTTTAAATACTTTTATATACCGCTGTCGCAGTTTAGTTTAGGTTGCTCTGTCCAATGATCTATATTACTGGATAGGAATCATGTGACTTTTGAACACGCCAGCAAGGAGCTGCCATGTTGTGTGGAATCATGACAAGCTCTGAAGGAAGCCAGCGTTCACAAACAACGAAAGGGCTGCAATGTTTTGCCTTTAACTGTTTTACTTATCGGAATTCTGTCAGCAGAGACCAGGGGATCACATTCCACAAGTATGTATTCATTTTAAAATGATTTATTCGTAATAATCTGTGAATTACAGTCACAATCTCTGACCTACAAACTTGACGTAGTTCCATACACATTACACTAATAGTCAGGCTTACATCAAACCAACAACACTCATGAAGTTAGTATCACAAACATTAACTCTTACTGTAATCAAATGTAGATATGCATCAGAACTCTAAACTACTAGACTAGAGGCATTTTTATAGCGACAATGATGGTGCCAGTGGCTAACCCATCAAATTGTCTTATAGACAACACCTTTTAAATTACAAGAAAAAAATTTGTATTGCAGCATAAATAGAGCTTTACGATGTGTTTACTGTAACATTAAATGAACTCGGGTGATAGCATTGAATATTTCTACATTCACTTTAATATGTATGAGGTCTCCGTGTTCTTTACTTTGGATTAAGACAGTTGACAGAGTGAAAAAATGTATAATTTGTGTAGAGCTATCGGTCACAAGGCAAGAAAACATGGCTATATTTACGTCAATGGCCATGCGATAGCAACATTACACAATTTAATTCTTTGTCTTCTTTGTCGTCCTATCCAGGAATACAGGTCATTGGTTCTGTCATCCTGTTATATCCTTTCTCTCTCATTATCTCAGAAAATAAGCTGCACGTTTCATTATTTTCGTGCGTTTTTAAGCTGACTTTTCACATGTTTATCAGACCAAAATTATATTAAACATTTAGTCTACTCCTCGCTCCATGTGCTACCATGGCTTGTTAATGCTGTTGTTTAGCATTCTGTGTGCTGCATGCACAGTAAAATCAGCCGATCATGCTTCAAAATAAAATCTTCTAACTTTGTTTTGAAATATTTAAATTAAAAAAATCAAGTGTTTTCGAGTCATCTGTCTCAAGTCTAAGTCAAGTCTCAAGTCATAAAGATCAAATCAAAGTCAAGTCGAGTCTTTCACCAGCGTTAGTCAAGCAAGTATTGAGTCCTCAAAATTGTGACTCGAGTCAAGTCATGAGACTCGAGTCACCCACCTCTGGTTTATGTTTCTTCACGTGCTATCCAGTCACCATGTGTGTCGTTTCATTGGTAGCACCCGAGTGTCATCTATGTTCACAGCCCTGCTTTCCCATCTTGTTAAATTTATGTTTACTTTAAAAAGCCTTCCCAGTGTTTCAGTCCTCGTCTGTCATGTATTGTTGTCATGTGAATTGTATCTTCCTGCTTAAGTCTAGTTTGAATTTGTTTAATAAAGTCTCGTGTTTTTGGATCCTGCTGTCTTCTCCTGGTCTCAGCCAAACTGACATTGATGTATTGTTATGTACTGTAAATAGATTATGTATAGTAGATACTGTATATATTGCTTTTAGGGGCTTTATGATTGGCAGTGGATATTGTTGGTAACTATTTTAAAGGGTTAGTTATTAAAAAAACTTCAAACATAACATTTATTGGATTATTGCACTTTCAGTGATTATATTCTCAGAGTATGTAACTGAGTCACTACAATCTGAACTGCAATATTCTCAGCATCACAAACTTCAGAATAGAGGATAATGTCAGTCAACAATCATGTTGAGCATCACATAATAACATGTATAAGACATAATGATATATTATAAATGAATATACTGAGCTGTGTGATTGTTACTGGACAGTGTGAAGAGCAGTGGGATGTGCTGGGAAAGCAGTGTGATGAGAAATATTCAGCATGAAGTGGTAAACTGTCTGTTTCTGTGTGTTTGGTTGTATAACGTACACTTCTGAGTGAGAATAGTAATCATCATGTGATGCAGAACAGCTTAAAGAACCTCTGGACATACCTTGCATGTATTTGATACTGAAGCCTTTCTTCTGGACACTAAAATCTGAATAAAAGGACACCACCATCATGTTCCCAGTGGAGTTGAGTGTGAGTCCATTGGCCGTCAGGCCACACAACGTAACTTTGGCACCTGTGCCAGTGTCAACAACCACGCGGTCATACATGCAGCCCTGTGCTTCCTCTAGCTCAAAGTCGAGGAAGGTGATGCGCACGATGAAGCCAGCTGGGGCCTGCAGGGTCCACGTGCAGGACTGACTGGGCGGGTAGTCAGAGGGGTAACAGGGAGACGTAAAGATCCCTTCAGGGTCAGTGAGCACCTCGATACAGTTGCCCGGGCAGCTCAGCACTGCTAGACCAAAATAAGGGGAGGGCATGTCACTCAAAGTCTTACAGGGCAGGAGAAGAAGAGGACAAGGGACAGAGAGGACAGCACAGGACGAGGAGAGGACAGGAGGCAGGGACCAGGTTAGTTCAGAAAGACACTTCAAGACTGAAATGAGGACGTTTAGACAAGTTCTTGTGTCATCACGTCTCCTTTATTAGTGAACAAAGACACCAACATCTGAACATCTCAACATCTGAACCAACCACAACAGAGACCAGAAAAGCCTCGTACACACTTCCAGTACTGAACACAGGAGTAATATGTGCCAAACGGATCCCACAGAACTCATCCATCATGAACTTGGGCCCAGCCAAAACCACCACAGACCACTACAGACCTGTAACGTGAACCTGACCTTAGTCACTAACTCAGAGCAAGAACCTGTCAGTGACCATCGGAGACTATGAATCTGGTCCAGTATCAGACAAACTCAGTAAGTCTGAATGTGTCTTAAACCAGATCTGGATGAGCTTTTGCGCAGGTTGGCAGAACTACTTTGACATTAAATAACTGGGTAATTTAGGTGACTACTGAGTTCTAGTAAAGCAGCTCCATCTCGACTGTGAGTGGAAATACTGAACTGTGGACGTTTAATCATACACAACTATCATTTAATAAAATAGTCAACTTTTGTATTTTCAGGTCCATTTTGTGTAAAGATTTAAAAGTTTTAAAGTCAAATAAACCAAAAACATTTGTGCTTTAATAGACTCATTATGTGCACTGTAGACGTTTCTTAAAGAATGTTAGATGTGTAAACTACACTGACCAGCAGAAAAGTCAGAGAACAAAGTCTTTGTTCATGTAGTTCAGCGAGAAACCAAAACCTGAAGCTCTTAAATAACCTGAACCCACCAGTGAGTCCAGCATCTATTCCTCCCTTTCAGAGATTCATGACTTTTATCTTCTCAGACATAAACGGATGTGAGGAAAGCTCTTCTTTTTAGTTATGTTGCTCATTTTTAGGTGATGAGCTGCCAAGTAAAGATGTTGCCTTAAATGAACTTAGTGCCATAAGCTTTTGTCTTAAAAGTGTTTCAGTCCTTTACTGAAGACCCAAATAAGCAGAACCAAGCTCCCAGGTTCTGTCCTGCTGATGGGCACCTCTATAGTCAGAAATAAGGTCCCAAAATTAATTTAGTACTGGGCTGAAAAGTGTCCTACTGTGCACCATGGTCACACCTGCAGTGTGATGCTTCATATTTTTAATTTTATATTTATTGGAAAACTTTACATTTTATACTTATTGGAAAACCTTTAACTGGTAATGGTGCGCTGGACCCTGCCAGGTCTCCCTCAAATAAGAGATTTTAATCTGACGTTAAATAAAAGCTAAAAATAAAATCAGTGAAAAACTGAAAAACAGATTTTTGAGACATAAAATGTGTTCAGCAGTAAAGTGTGAGTGTGTGGTATTACATTAAACTCATAAAAACACCTTTTCTGCTCATTTAAGGGGTTGTTACATTAAAACACGTTTAGATGTGGACATGCAGGTACACGTCCAACATCTGACGTCTAATAAACTTGAGTGAGACAGTCGTTTTAGTTTGTTTTAAAAGTGTCTACATTACCGCTTATATGTGACTTTTATTTGGCCAGGAGAGACAGACCCGAGAGGAGCCGTTGCTGCGCTCGTTCAGTTTTGAGTTTACACGTTAAAGGTTTACGTTAAACGTCTCTGCTGTTGTTCACACAGCAGATCTGAATAATGAGCTCACCTGCAGGTCAAACAGGAGGGGACTCCTCCTGCTGATAAGTCTGAGCTCAGTGCATCTCTAACCCCATAAACATGTTCTAATTACTTTATGGCTCCTCACAGATCTGCAGGATTTACTCTGATCACAGGGACTAATGGAGAGGTTATTCCTCAGACTTGGGCTGATGAGACTACAGATTAAGAAGCTCTCAGCCTTCATTACAATAAAGCCTCACATTAAAGGAGCTTCACCCAAAACTGATATTTACACAACTCCCCACTTAACATTGATGAGGTC
Source organism: Crenuchus spilurus (assembly GCA_036984385.1). NCBI lineage: Eukaryota > Metazoa > Chordata > Actinopteri > Characiformes > Crenuchidae > Crenuchus > Crenuchus spilurus. The sequence goes on from BRDA01090178.1 coordinate 8,903, forward strand.
GCTCAGTCTTAGTTTGGAGCTGTGAGGTTAATGTGGCTAACAAACACTAGAAATCAATAGTCACCTAAATAGCCTAGTTATTTCTGTTAAAAGTACAAAGTGATGTGTTACAGTAATGTGATTATATTTTCCTGTAACTGAGTGAATGTAATCTCAGCCACTGATTGTGCAAGTTCTCCTACTTAGAAAGACGAGAGAGGTCAGTAATTTAATCTGTAAATGGTCTGTTATCCATCTGTAAGAGCATTGAACATGAAACGTGGCCGGGCCTTCCAGCATGAAAATTATCCCAAATACACTGCTTGGGCAGTGAAGGAGTGGCTCCGTAAAGGTCCTGGAGTGGCCTAGACAATTTGTGGAGGGAGCTGAAAGTTCGTGTTGCCCAGCAACAGCCCCAAAACATCACTGCTGTAGAGGAGATTTGCATGGAGGAATGAGCCAAAATACCAGCCACAGTGTGTGCAAACCTGGTGAAGACTTACAGGAAACGTTTAAACTCTGTCATTCCATGTTACAAAGTACTGAGTTGAACTTTTGTTTTTGACCAAATACTTATTTTCCACCATAATTTACAAATAAATTCTTTAAAAATCCTACAGTGTGATTTCCTGGATTTTTTTCTCATTTGTCTCTCATAGTTGAAGTGTACCTGTGATGAAAATCACAGACCTCTCTCATCTTTCTAAGTAGGAGAACTTGCACAATCAGTGACTGACCAAATACTTTTTCCCCCACTGTATATGCTGTTATGTGTGTGTGAGGTGTTTATATCTGTCTGCTAAAGCTGATGACTAAATGCTGCTGAAGTCTCCAGCTGTAGAAACAGTTAACCTAGTTTATTATGAATAACATCAACTATGTTTCTTCATCTTCTGCAGAATAAACAGTAAGTGCTGAGTTTGGATGGGAGGAGGAGGATGTGTGTGTGTGTGTGTGTGTGTGTGTGTGTGTGAAAAAGTTAATTTGTGTTCATAATTTAACACAAAATGCTAAATGTTTATATTTTATTTTCATTAAAGTATTTCAAGCCTTTTGTTGATACTGTTTGAATAGTAATTAATTGACTTAATGACTGAAAAAGTGACAGATGGCAGAAAAAATGATCTGGTCATTCAGTAAGGTACAGTGGTGCTTAAAAGTTTGTGAAACCTTTAGAATTTGACCTAAATTTGAGTTTTAAGTCCTAAAAGTAGATAAATTATGCTAATAGTTGATCAGTCCTGCACATCAGCCTGGAGGAATCCATCACCTGCTCACTTCAGCTCCTTCTACAACATCTCTACTGGATTAAGATCAGGACTTTGACTTGTTCATTCCACAACATCAGCTTTATTCTTCTTTAAACGTTCTTTAGTAGAACCTCTTGTGTGTTTAGGGTTCTTGTCTTGCTGTATGACTCACATTCTCTTGAGATTCAGTTCACAGACAGACGTCCTGTTTACTTTAGAATTCTCTGATATAATTCAGAATTCATTGTTCAGTGATGACCAGCCGTCCTGGACCAGATGCAGCAGAACAGGCCCAAACCTGATACTACCACCACCATGTTTCACAGATGAGGTGTTTATGGTTGAATGTAGTGTTTTCATTTCTCCAAACATAACACTTCTCATTTAGACTAAATAGATCTATTTTGTTCTCATCTGTCCACTAAACATCGTTCAGTAGTTCTTCTGACTTGTACATGTGATGTTTAGTAAACTGCAGATGGGCTGTAATGATCTTTTAGGAGATCAGCAGCTTTCTCCTTGTAACCCTGCCATGTACACCAGTGAGGTTCAGTGTTCTCCTGATGGTGGACTCATGAAGATACTTTGGGGTCCTTTATGACCTCATGGACTATTACACACCTTGATCTTGGTGAGATCTTTGTTGGTCGACCAGGAGGTAGTAATGGTACTGAATTTCTTCCATTTGTACACAATCTCTCTTGACTGTGGATTGGTGGAGTCCAAACTCTTTAGAGATGGTTTTATAAACTTTTCCAGCCTGATGAGCATCAACAACTCTTTTTCAGAGCTCCTCAGAAATCTGCCATGATACATAAATATGTCATTAAAGTAAAACAGGACACCCACTCACACCTGATTGTCCAAAACTTTAATCTGATCGGCTAATCCTAAAGGTTCACATACTGATGTCACAGACATGTAATATTTGCTTCTGGCTGCTGGTGTGATGTTCTGTGTGAATAGTCTCATCTCACTCTTTCTCCTAAACTATTTTACAAGAATTTTCATGTCTCCTGAGTCATAAAAGAGCAACATTTGAGCAATAAAATTGTACTCTGTGTACTGGCTTAAACATACAAACAACTACTGGCCATCATTAAAACCCATTCTACCCTGTTCTGCACCCCTGCCAGCCTTGCCCTTTCTGGGGTTTAAACAAACAGCTCCTCGATGCCTGATGTGTTTTTCTGAAGCAGGGTGAAGTCACTGCTGGCTGACATGGTGCTACTGGAGCACTCCTACTGTTTTATAGATGGGCCTCTGCTGCCAGCTTAGAGCCCATTTGTGCTGCTGTGCTCTGTGTCAAAGCTGGCGAGCATTCTTTCATGGGGCACATCCGGAATTCTGAGGTTTGTTTCTGGCCCATCACATGGCTCATCACCCCACCAGGACCAGAATCCGTTTAGGAGATACATCTCTGTTGTGTTTTCTCACTCCAATGCACTGTTTGTGAAAAGTGTTTGGTTCTCATTACTGATCACAACTACGTACAGGAGCGTCTGCCAACACCAGACTGCTTACAACAACAACTTGTTTGTCTTTTCCTGTTGCTGCACAGTCCATGAAAGAATCTCAGAAAGTTGTTGGGTTGGAGAGACGCTGTAGAATTGTAACATTCAGTCATTCATTCAGCATCTCAGTACTTTCTCCTGGAGAACAATGAGATCACACTGAAACACAACCGAGACTTCTGCTGCTCAGATTTGTCTCCTGACTTCAGTAGTCTCACATGACTCCTCTAAACCTTTAGTAGAGATCTCAGTAAGTCTCACATTGGGCTAAAAGCATGTTTACTATATATTACATTTCTCAATATGAACTCAACTACTTCTCATCCAGTCCTCAGTGTTGATGTGGCGGATGATAATTGCAATCTTAATCTGGGCTCTGTTTGGTCTCCTAAGATGTTATAAGAAAACTGACAGTCTCTACAGAGCAACATTTGAGCAATAAAACAGTTTTGTGGACAGCTGATGAGGTGAAATTTGGCCACACATGAAGCAAAGCTAGCAAGACTCATCGAAAACTCCCTTTCAGCAGCATCACATATGAGAAGGTTTTCATCTCAGAGACTTCTCACCTGCCTCCATTCTCTTGTTCTCATTCTCTCATCAGCTCACCTGGAGCCTCAGCTGCTGTCTGCAGATACTCATATATCTGTCAGTAGCTGCTTAACCATGTAATTGAAGGTGTCGTTCAAAAAGATTTGGTTTGCGTCTCAGTAGTTAGTGTTTGAGGAGCACCTGCCAGTTACACTGAGAACATAAGACAGTTTGTAATAATTTAGTGACAACACCTCCTTAAAGCAACCCTCACTACCCCAACAATTCCCTAAAGCAACCCCCACTACCCCAACACCTCCATAAAGCAACCCCCACTACCCCA
>BRDA01090180.1:0-20873 GCA_036984385.1 Crenuchus spilurus
ATGTGCAAACTGAATATCTTAAGTGACAGGAAAGGGGGTATAAAATGAAAAAAAAAGTAGAATAATTTCCATTTACCAACAGCTCTCTGGTCCAAGTTCTTGCCCTTCTGCCTGGAAAATCACCTTCTAAAGCATATAATTATAATAATATATAGACAAATAATTAAAAAATGTAAAAATATAATTTTAACCACATCACCCATAACTATTATATTGTAATTGAAATATTGAAAAAAAAACACTGAATGGGTGTTGAAGAGCATATTTCCTTACACATGCTTCAAAAAGCAAACTGGCCTTACTGTAAATAACAAACTATAAATAACTGCCATTATAACCATTACTGCTCAACACAAATATTTATAATGACCAGTTAAATAACTGCATTTAATATGGCTTTTTTAATAAAAGTAAATGGGATCTTCACTGATAAACTAATCTCCTATAATGACCATGTGTCTGCCTGAGTGTACCTAAGCTAGACAAGAGAGAGAGTACATGTCCAGGCTGGCGGTTATTGAATGCAGCCATGAGTCTCAGGGCAGTTTAGTTCTGAGTCAATATAATAGGAAGGAAGCAGCATAGGGTGGCACAGTGGCTTGGTGGTTAGCACGCTTGCCTCTCAGCAGTGAGGTCTCGGGTTCAAATCCCCATCCGAGTGGAGTTTCCATGTTGTCCCGGTGTCTGAATGGGTTTCCTCCCACAATCCAAAAACATGGAGGGCTAATTCACCTAATTGGATACTTTAAATTGACCTTGTGTGAGTGTGCCCAGTGATGGATTGGTGCCCTGCCCTGGCTTTAGCTAGGATAATGAAATGCCCTGCACTGTGCCCAGTCAAGGGGCAGGACACTCACCACACTCCTGATCAGGATTAAGCAGATGATGATGATGAATGGAAGCACATATTGTCGTTTAAAACAAAATTTGTAATCAGCAAATATTTATTTCTCTTTTGGCAGATGTGTGTGTGTGTACAACATACATAACATGTGCCAAGCTGCGATGTAGAACTAGGATAATCACTATTATTTAACTTGACCATGATTATTAAACTGTTATAAACCCTCTGGAGTCTGAGGGTGTTTCCGACACTCTGATGTAGTCTGACATGATTTTTTTTTTTTTTTACAAATTACACCCATCTAAAATTTTTTTTTTCCCCAAAGTGTTACACAGGCTTTAGTTCAGCACAAACAAAAGAGTGTAAAAACAGTAATGTCATAAATCTATATTTTGATAAAATCTGCTCTAAACTTAGACTTCCCAAAAAAACTATTTTTAGATGTGCTGATATATTGTGAAAAAACACTGTAAACATTTCTAGCCAAGACTTTTGAGCTCTGAACTGAATAAACAGAGGTGTTGGCTACACACTAGTCATTATAGTTTTTAAAAATTATATGTGATTTTCTTTCTTTCTTTTTTTTTTTCTTTTTATTTCCTTTTTTTTCTTCCCTTCCCTTTTCTTTTCTTTTTCTTTTTTTTGCCCGCCACCCCCCCCCCTCTGCAGGGGACCTATATATATATATATATATACATACATACATACATACATATGTATATACATCCATATATACACATATATATTATCAACTTCATGAATCCATTTAACAATGTCTTCTAACCAGAGGGAGATACAGAGTGCAGAAGACAGAAAACAAACAAAAAGCAATAACTACTACAACAAGAGTTAAGAGAAAGGGGGGAAAAAAATGTTAATATGCATATATTCAAAATAGTTTTAAACAATAAAATAAAAAAAAATTATTGGTACAGTTACTGTTTAACGCGTTTTGTGTATGTATGTAAGTATAGTGTGTGTCGGAATATATTTCTGGTGTGCCCGCAGTTTAGTAGGATAGTTGTGGATATGTGGGTGACCTGTGTGAATTTGATCTGGGTGGTTTGGTAATTATTTAATACTAATATTTGAAATAGTAGCTAATGGAATGTGATTTTATTTCTAAAGCTTAACAAATGTGAGGTGACACTGTTTTCACTCAGCCACTAACCCTACACTGAATATCCATGAGATAGCCGTGAACACTCAGGTGATAGGTATTTGTTCAATTCACATTCCACAGATTCCATGGCCAATGGAATCCACCAATAGAACATCTAGAATTACCATGTCATTATCATATGAATGACAGGTCGTGTCTTTTGGTGGGAAAATACAAGCCGCTAAAAAAGACTCTCTCTCACAGATGTGTCACAGACTCTTTAAGGTTTCTGGGGTATGTTTCATTTTGTTTCTAGGACAACATCTCACAGTTATATACATGTTTTTGCAGAATTTCATTAATATGCTGCCGGTGGGAGAGCTGAATCTAGAGGGTTAAAGCTTTTAGAGGGCAGCGCTGAGTAACGTTTGTTTATTTGAGCTCAAGCTATGTCTGTGCTCAGTTTAAAACTATTGAATATTGACAGAAAGGTGGTAGGACAGCTGATTAGCTACTTTGAAAGTATTCCACACTGCACATAATAAAACAAATTCATTACAATTATTTCTACTCATCACCAGCTAAATGTCATACTAGTGACAGCCCAATCACTTTATTTCATTGCTATGCAAACTGGATCATCTTTTAAGCATTTTAAATGCTGGTTTGGTCATTTCCAGAGTAAGTAACACACTATTGAACACACTAGGGGGTAGGGAGCACATGTACCCGAAGTGGTGGACAGCCCCTATCCACGGCACCCAGGGAGCAGTTGAGGGTTAGATTCCTTGCCCTTCAGTCATGCCAGGGGATTGAACCGGTGACAAGACCGGGTCACTGACCACCAGGCTACAGCTGTCTCCAATAAAAATCCACCAATGGGAAATAATGGCTGTAAAGGATTGAGAATCAGATTCAGGTGTAAAAATGACACCTTTAATGAATAACTAAATAAGTAGTGTTCTTCTTTCTATATGTGTTTTCTTTCTGGTTAACATTTACAATACCATGTAAGCTTCCCTTTGGTACAAAACACAGCAAACTAGTCTGATCAAAATAAGCTTTATCAGGTGTGTTTTTGTACCATCTGATACTGTAATTAGTATTGAGTATCATTACAATTACAGTGCTGGTCATTGAAATATCACTCATTATATAAGTCTGGATTTATGTGAATATGGAGAGCACAATCTAAGTTAATCTGTCTATAGAGACACCATGGCAATGCACTCATGGACGTGTATTTAACAGCTCTATATGACTCCAGTACTAGGCATTATGGTTTGAGGGTGCACTCTCATTCACACCTCAAATACATTGAGCAGAAACAGGCGAAACATCACTTGACCAGCCAGCAATATATTACAGTGGTGGTACCTTTTCTACAGGTCTTTTGGTGCCATATTCCAAAAGGACAATGCTCCACCACATACAGCACAGTGAAATGGTGAATGGGGACCACAATTTGCCCCCCTCTGAGCACATCTAGGTTACTGTCGCATGACGTCTAGACCAGCACAGACCACCAGGGGCTACCACAGATGAAGATTCTCATACCTCTAATTGCTGCTTTTTCCATTCCACTCTCCAGGCCAACTGACCTGGGAGACTTATTATCAAGGTGTGTGACAAAGGTGCTACAATAACATTTTGCTATGTGAAAAGTCAGGTGATAATAGGACATAAGTGTTCTGCAGGACTTACGATATGATGCGTCCACTGATTTGATATGTCCTTAAAAACATGTTCTGAGTTTGATACCCATTTTTTCTAGTTTTCTCAAAGGGATGAGCTAAGACATGAAGAAAGGAGGAAACTTTCTAAACCAGTTACCATTGTTAGCTTAATGACACTGAATACCATGATTCAAGATATTGTCATATCTTTAGAAAACATTGGGGTTTTGAGGACTTTTAGAGACACTTGCCAGTTCGCTCGCTGTGAGGCTGAACTCATCCCAAAGCTCAGGGGCCACACAATCTCCCAGAAGGGCCAGAACTTCCACAAGCAGCTCCAAAACCTGCTGCAAAACCTTGAGCTTCTCTGGGAGCCACATAAGGAGAGAGAGGAGAGGCATATGAGCAGCAGAAGAGGGAAGGAAAACATCTGGAGCTCAAATTAAAGCTGCTTTGGAGGACTCTCACCTGTCCTGAGAAGTGGAAGTGTGTGCCGTAGAGTTTCCACACCAAATCCGGCCAGGTTCCACTGCTGCACCTGAAGCTCCAGCAAGTCCTCGCCTTCCGGCTCCAGTAGAAGCTCCAGGCCGGGCTGCAATGGGGGGATCTGCGGGGCTGGCCCAGAGGGAGCCCCTCTCTGAGAGCTAGTGCTGCTACACAAAGTCAAAGAGAATCGTTAATCACCAAGGACGGGTGGTTTTAAAAGAAAATTCAAAGCAGTAATGAACTCTTTATATGCAAGCACTTCCCATCCCTTTTTGTCGCCAAAAAATAAACAAAACTAAGCTAATTTTAGATTTTTCTTCTGCCAACACAGCAGGAAACACAAAAGTAGAAAGGAACTGAAATTTAAGCTAAAGTAAGTCTTCACTCAAAAAATAGCAATGACACTTTTTTTCAATTTTCAGATACTAGGAGATACAGTAAAAATGCCAGTGGGCAAATTAACCCTTAACCTTTAAGAACAACACATATGTGGACAAACATTTGTATTTCTCACTGTCATAACTATGTAGCTTAGTAATTATTGGAGAATTTATTTTACTTAAATTACTGAAAAGAATCTTTTATTCATAAGATTTTTAATATTTAGTCTTACAAGATCATCAGCAACAATAAGCAAAGTTTTCAAGGGCAGTAAAATACAAAATAGATGTAACACTTTACTTTGCTGACCCACTCTATAGATTCTAACCTCATTTTAAATTAATACTCAGCTAAATATGCATTGAATACAGGAAACTGAAATAGACTGCAATATATTCTAAAGAAACTAAACCTAATCTTAGTTGCAGTCAAAAGCCTAAATTCTAAACCTAAACCCAACACTGTTGATAATCCATTGAATTTTAAAAGATACTAGGTTTATTAATCAGCCTGGTCAGTAATTTTCAGTTGTAAAAAGTCAGATTAAAAACCTTGTGGATGCCGCATCCCCGTCCTGACCGTCGCCCCGGAGCCTCTGACCAGGCCGTCCCACCACAGATGGCCGAGGTGAGCAGTCATCAGGGGTCAGGACTCCAGACCTCTGCGTCCCTCTCACCTCCTGAGTGTATGAAATGGAGGAGTTCTGAGAGACTGAATCTGAAAAGACAGGAAAAACAATACATTTATATACATAATGAATTCACAATATACAATAATCCTCATCAAAATAAGATCTGGAAAGGTGAAGGTGTCTCCAAAAAACCCAAATCCATGTCTAGTGTATATATTATTTAAGATATCACAGATATTAAGGCTGTTAATAACTAGTGCTTTTAAAAGTAATTATTTATGAGTCACAGTTATAGAAATTAGTGGAGAAAGAGGAGATATTTTATAATTTGCATTTTTTTTACAGTGAACTCAATCATATCCATAAGTCAATGTTCAGACATTATACTGAAATATAACAAAAAGAGTACCATAATAACATGCAACCAACAATAATACACTAAACATATAAGATATAATCCTTTAGTTAAGGAACATAAATGTAGCAACTTGTTGCAAATCATTTTTTGTATCCAGCATTTTTTTTTTAAGTTAAGAATATACAAATCTGCTTGTTTCTCCTGGAAAAACAAATGTATTGAACGTTTAAAATATTCAAACGGACCTTAAGGACCATGTTAAACTTTTTTGAGTACATTTATACTGTTTATATTTTGGGGGACAAAAATGTACCTGTGATATACTGTTGTTTTACTGTGCTAGTGTTTAGGCTTGTAAGGATTAACTATACTGCTTGTCCTGAAACGTCTGGACATTTAACAACTGAAAAATCAGTCATCTGCCAATTTGGTTGTAAAGAAATCAGAATCATCCATAAAATTTGTGATTGGTGTACCTCTAGCTGAGATGTTTGCTGAGCGGTGAGTGTGCTCTCTGTGGGCCGCGGGGGGTTTGCATGAGTGTGTGTATGTGTGTGTACCGTGCTTGGCTGAGCAGAAGCTGGGTTCTCTATGGAAACGTAGTCGGCTCCTCAGGTTCCTGCAGAGCTGCTGCAGGCAGGCCAGTGAACTCGAGTCACTTTCACTGCTCACACTCAGCAGCAGCAGAAGATTCTGGAAGGAAACAGAGAAAATAAGCAAAAGCAAAAGCAGAGGATGTAGCAAAGACATGGCTAGCATGCTGGGCACCATGTAGGGCCAGTTTAATAATCTAGCACAGATGGATATCCAAATAAGGATGGGCAGAATGATGATACTTATCACTGTCATTAGGGACACACAACAGGATCCAATATCAGAACTGTATGATATTTAAATATAAATATATATTCTTTATGTGGCATAATTGGGCACAACAAATTATGCTAATTAATCAGTAAGTTTTTTACATTATATGCTAGTTTGCCGTGTTTCCATATCATGGAAGAAAATGTTTAATAATATTTGCAGTACTTTTAACAAACTTTTAATGTTTCAAAACATAGTGTTTACTCTTTTCTCTGAGATCATGTGCAGTAACACATTTACAAATACCCACCTATTCAGCCTACAGGAGTCTAACTTCACCCATTCCGAATGACAATGTTAACCAGCACAGAATCAGAACAGGGATTATTTATATGTCAGTCTTAAAGCAATGGTTCATGAAATCATATTTACCCAATTTCCCCCTTAGATCAGATTTAGCAGATCAGCTAAGACATGTTTAGATTACAAATTTAAGTTTTTTTAGTTTTGAACTGCAGTTTTGAACTAGGTTTGAACTGCAAGGCTGAAGGTGCTAACAAACAACAGAACTCAATAGACACGCAAAATAGCCCAGTCGTTTCTGTAAAAATGCATCAGCAAAACGACTCTCAAACCACATCTAGATCTTACTTAAGGTAGGGGGGGACTAGTTGAGTGGTCTATGGGACTAGTCAAGAGGACTATGACTTAGGTCATGTTTACATGAATGTTGCAATAAATGGCCAGCACCAAGTACAAAAGTGAAGAGGATACAATGCAACTCCAGGTCACAGTGTAACCCAATTTCTCAGACCAATTTAGGAAAAGCATATGACAGATTATAATCTGTAGTGTGAACAGCAAAAATTCTTTATTTATCAACAGCATTAAGCACTGCCTACATCAATCATGTCACAGACACAGTCAGAAAATACATAATAACCGCAAGACTGTTATGAAGAGCAGAGACAAACTCAGCTGATTTTGGAGTCTCTTTCAGTGTCTTCTCTCTCATTCATTCATAAGTTAGGTTAACAGATCACACAAACTGAAAGTCTGTATTGGAACAAGAGCAAGGAGCCATCTTGGTATTGAAACAAAAGTTGCACAAGACTGGCGACATTAATGTGCCCTCCTCCAGTGAAAATGATGTGAGAAATCTGAGCATTGTGGTCAGAGGTGACGCACATGAAATATCAGGTGTGAAGGGTTATGCATTTTGGCAGTCACCTGTGATCAAATCACCCAAGACACATTAATAGCAGGTGTAAACAGGGCCTTACTGTGCTCTGACATGGTCACTTGTAATAGTGAAGTGTTATTTATACAGTGGTATGAAAAAGTTTGGGTATCCCTCATAATGTTCATGATTTTCCTTTATAAATCATTGGTTGTTCAGATCAGCAATTTCAGTTAAATATATCATATAGCAGACAAACACAGTGATATTTGAGAAGTGAAATCAAGTTTATAGGATTTACAGAAAGTGTGCAATAATTATTGAAATTAAATTTCAGCAGGTTGATGCATTTGTGCACCCTTGTCGTTTTATTGATTTGAATACCTTTAGAACTAATTACAGGAACAAAAAATTTGTTTTGTAAGCTCATTGACCCTTGACCTACATACACAGGTAAATCCAATTATGAGAAAGGGCTATGGTGGCCAATTGCAAGTTTTCCTCCTCTTTGCATCTTCTCTGAAGTGTGGCAACTTGGGAGCCTCAAAACAACTCTCAAATGACCTGAAAACAAAGATTGGTTTAGGGGAAGGATACAAAAAGCTATCTCAGAGATTTCAGCTGTTAGTTTCCACTGTGAGGAACATAGTGAGGAAATGGAAGACCACAGGCACAGTTCTAGTTAAGGCCTGAAGTGGCAGGCCAAGAAAAATCTCAGATTGGCAGAGGCCAAGAATGGTGAGAACAGTCATAGTCAACCCACAGACCGGCTCCAAAGACCTACAACATCATCTTGCTGCAGATGGTGTCACTGTGCATCGTTCAACTATTTTGCACACTTTGCACAAGGAGACGCTGCGCACACACCACAAACAGAGACGCTTGAAGTATGCTAAAGCACATTTGGACAAGCCAGCTTCATTTTGGAATAAGTTGCTGTGAACTGATGAAACTAAAGTTGATTTATTTGGACATAACAAGGGGCGGTATGCATGGCGGAAAAAGAACACAGCATTCCAAGACAAACACTTGCTACCCACAGTCAAATTTGGTGGTGGGTCCATCATGTTGTGGTGCTGTGTGGCCAGTGCAGGTACTGGGAATCTGAGGGTCACATGGATTTAAGTCAATACCAGCAGATGCTTGAGAACAATGTTCAAGAATCAGTGACCAAGTTGAAGTTGCTCTGGGGCGGGATACTTCAACAAGACAACGACTCTAAACACTGCTCAAAATCTACTACGCCATTCATGCAGAGGAACAAGTACAACGTTCTGAAATGGCCATCTCAGTCCCCAGACCTGAATATTACTGAAAATCTGTGGTGTGATTTAAAGCAGGTTCCATGCTTGGAAACCATCAAACCTTCAATCAGAATCCAGACTCTCACTGGAAGCTATAGGAAGCATTTAGAGGCTGTTATTTCTGCAAAAGGAGGATCTACTACATATTGATGTAATTTTTCTGTTGGCGTGCCCAAATTTTTGCACCTGCCTAATTTTGTTATAATAATTATTGCACACTTTCTGTAAATCCTATAAACTTCATTTCACTTCTCAAATATCACTGTGTTCGTCTGCTTTAAGATATATGTAACTGAAATTGCTGATCCGAACAACCAATGATTTATAAAGGAAAATCATGAAAATTATCAGGGGTGCCTAAACTTTTTCATACCACTGTAGAGCAGTTACACTGTGTTAAAGCACACTACTCTCTCAGACAATACTTGAGGTGTCGATGTGAGATTGAGAGTTTTAATGTTGTATTTTAATTAGAAGGATTTTGCTATTTACATGACTACTGAATTCTAGTGTTTGTTTACAATGATGACCTTGTAGCTCAGGTACAAAACTGTAGAAGCAAAATTTGGACCCCCAAACATGTCTTAGCTGAACTATATATAACGTGAGTGGGAAACTGTGTAAATATGATTTCTGGGAGAACCAGTCATTTAAATGCACAATAACAAACACAGGCATAAAGAAACAGAGTCTAAGGTTGAAAGAGAGGTTAAAGGTTGTTGTGGGGAAATTAATTATGACTGTTTTCATTCCAAAAATCTATACAAACAGTATAAAATACAAGAAGGTTTTACAGTATGGGCCCTAAAATGTTTCAATTTTAGATTATGGAAGGCAATGCAAGTGTGCTAGCTTGTTTCATGAGTTCATTCTCGTAGTTTCAGCTTCATGTTAATACAAAGGCTAAAATAATCATCCATCAGTCAATTTGGCTGTAAAGAAATTTGAATTGTCCATAAAACATCATGAACAGTGCACCTCTAGCTAAGAAGAAGAGCATGAGCAAAAGCATGGGTAGCATGCTGGGTTGCATGTAGGGCCAGTTTAATAATCTAGCACAGATGGATATTCAAAGCATCCAAAAGAGTAATATAGCCAATTCTATTTTGAGAGAAACAATAGATGCAAATTAGATTAGGCACTAAATAAAAGGCCATCTAATATTGAATTGAATGTAATTTGTACCAACTCTTAAATCCACTACCCCCAGGTGGTAAAGATGCTATGCTAATGAGACAAGCTGATTCAATACAGCTGGCAGGATTGATCTCATACAGAGAGTAGAAGAGTGAAATTCACATCTTACTTGCACTATACTTGGTCGCTGGAGGAAAATCTCAGCTGGAAAGTCCTGCATGATCACGTCTCGCAGAAGCTCGCAGGTAGTCCGCACTAAATCATGATTGTCGCTTCTTAAGGAACTACATAGTAAAGCAATAAGCAAAAAAACAATACAATTCAGCACACATACTTGGTGTATTTCATACATATATAAAAGATCTATTTGCATTTATATGTCCTAATATCTCCAGACTAAACCTGTACATACTTAATCATCAAAATATATTTGTAACAAAATTAGGAGTATTTTAAGAAATCACAGGTCTGATTAAAATAACCTAATAATACGTCTAATACAACATACCTGGATGAAGAGTGTATGTGTATATTAGCTCATAGTTTCACATTTACTACACATTTATACAAATACACTAAAATGACAAAATCTGTAAAATATGGAAAAATAAAATTTGATTACTCGGTAAAGAACAAAATGATAAGCATCACATTTTCAGGGCTCATCTGGCCATGCATTCTTAGTAATAAGAGTGAAATTATTTATGATGGTCATTAATAGATATTTCTAATTAGCTGGAAGAAATTCACCTTTCATTTGAAGATAAAATATGCCTATCAGTTGTAGTCAAGACCAGCCAAGGAAAAACGGAAAACTTCAGGCATTTCACAGAGATATTCACTGCAAAGCAGAGGAATAAATAACATTATTACATACATTCTCCCTGGCCACTTTATCAGATTCCACTCTCTTGTAGTTCCACCCTGGGTTTCTAATGAAGTATCCAGAGAGAGATGTATAAGGTAGTAATTTTTAGTAAAGTGCAAGTTTATAATAAAGTGAACAGTTAGTTGACATACAAGGAAGTGGCTTCTTCTAAAGTGGCTACTGAGTGTATATATAAGAAATTTAAGATAAAACGACATCAAATTTTTTTCACGATAATTTTTCCCTTGATGACGATGATAAGCATTAGAATTCGATAAGCATTAATATTTGTTTCCATTTTACATCTAAGAAGGTTGACGGTGAGTTTAGAAGTCTAATACTGTTGTTAGCTCCTCCTCACCAGCGCCGTCAAAATACACTGTTGTGTTTAAAACAAGCGTGATTGGAGGAGAGCATAGAGGCCGCCAGGCGAGACAGCACAAAGTCACTGTGTGCTCATCTGTTTGTGTGAGAAGGAGGAGAGTTCGCTCTGTGTGTGTGTGTCAGCCGGACTGCTACCATTAGCCTGTTAGCTTGGCTCTCTAGCCTGTTATTTTGGAGTGGCTGCGGCCGACAGCAATCATTGTAAGTTTCAACCATAAAGCAATGACTGTAAACATCTTTCTCGTCCATCCTTTCAACACGTCCAGCCGGACGCTACAATATTATGTTCTCGCAATAAACAATTTAATATTTTAAATAGTAACATTTCACTTATTTAGTCTGATGTTTTTAGAACGATGGTTTTTTTTTTTTTAACTCTGACAGCGTTAGAAAATTTTATATCATGATAATCATCAAGATTGATCAATATAGAAAAATTTATTGTGATAAAATTTTTTGCCATATCACACAGCTCTACGATGGACTGGATGTATAGGGTAAGGAATTGTAATAAATTGTACAGCGAGTGGATGTGTAAGCTAGGGGTTTGGAAAAGAAAGCAAAGTGAATGTTCTTTATCAAATTGAAATGGCCATAACATAGCAGAGAAGGAGGGCACAGTGGTAAATTGTCATATAATAAAGTCTGAGTTTTAAGAGGTGAAAGGCTTGTTGCTTGAAAGTTATTTGTTTAAGCAAAAGCTGATTTGAGGTTTGAGAGCTGACATACCAGATACTCTAGGGGCTGCAGCATCTGTCTGGCTGGGTTTGTTTTGCTGGAAGTATCCTCTAACTGATGTCTCCTCCTCTGAGAAAAGAAACAAAGCTTCTGTGAAGTGTTAAGTCATAAATTACATTTTATACTGCTTCAGAATTTCCTGAACTCGTCTGTAGTACTACAAGTGAACAGGTGATGCTACTAAATAATGTGAAACAATGACATCAAATAATATAATCTGTGTCAGAGTTTCCTATAAAATGCCAATATATGATTAATACATTACCCAATTTTATATCTTTAACTTCAAAAATCTTAAAGTAATAACCAACTAAATGTCACTCGCAGCTCCCTTCCTGTCATACATGTTAGTACAGTTATTCCTTTTATGGTTATGTTTCCTGTTTGGTTTAAGTCTAGTCACGCCCCTGTCATTGTCCTCAGCTGTATCCCCTTGTGTCTCCTAATTATATAGGATAGATTATATATATATATATATATATATATATATATACACACACACACACACACACACACACACACATACACACACAGTCATGGCCGAAAGTGTTGGCACCCCTGAATTTTTTCCAGAAAATTAAGTATTTCTCCCAGAAAATTATTGCAATTACGTTTTGTTATACACATGTTTATTTCCTTTGTGTGTATTGGAACAGCACAAAAAACAGAGGGAAAAAAAGGCAAAAAGGCAAATTTGACATATTTTCACACAAAACTCCAAAAATGGGCCGGACAAAATTATTGGCACCCTCAACTTCATATTTGGAAAAAATAACTGAAATCAATCGCTTCCTATAACCATCAACAAGTTTCTTACACCTCTCAACTGGAATTTTGGACCACTCTTCTTTTGCAAACTGCTCCAAGTCCCTCATATTTGAAGGGTGTCTTCTCCCAACAGCAATTTTAAGATCTCTCCACAGGTGTTCAATGGGATTTAGATCCGGACTCATTGCTGGCCACTTTAGAACTCTCCAGCGCTTTGTTTCCATCCATTTCTGGGTGCTTTTTGAAGAATGTTTGGGGTTATTGTCCTGCTGGGAAGACCCATGACCTACGACGCAAACCCAGCTTTCTGACACTGGGCCCTACATTGCGACCCAAAATCCTTTGGTAATCTTCAGATTTCATGATGCCTTGCACACAGTCAAGGCACCCAGTTCCAGAGGCAGCAAAACAACCCCAAAACATCTTTGAACCTCCACCATATTTGACTGTAGGTACTGTGTTCTTTTCTTTGTAGGCCTCATTCCATTTTCAGTAAACAGTAGAATCAATATTTCTCCTCCGTCCACGTCCAGAGTGATTAGCTACAGTGCCATGGGTTGTAAACTTCTTGATTATGTTGCGCACTGTGGACAAAGGAACATCAAGATCTCTGGAGATGAACTTGAAACCTTGAGATTGTTGATATTTTTCCACAATTTTGGTTCTCAAGTCCTCAGACAGTTCTCTTCTCCCCTTTCTGTTCTCCATGCTTAGTGTGGCACACACACAGACACACAATGCAAAGACTGAGTCAACTTCTCTCTTTTTATCTGGTTTCAGGTGTGATTTTTAAATTGCCCAAACAAAGTTATTTACCCTCAATTTTGAAAAGGTGCCAATAATTTTGTCCAGCCCATTTTTGGAGTTTTGTGTGAAATTATGTCAAATTTGCCCTTTTTTCTCTGTTTTTTTGTTGTTGTTCCAATACACACAAAGGAAATAAACATGTGTATAACAAAACATGTGTAATTGCAATAATTTTCTGGGAGAAATACTTCATTTTGTGGAACAAATTCAGGGGTGCCAACACTTTCGGCCATGACTGTATATATATCCCTGTGTTATCCAGTTCTTTTCTTTTTCTTATTTTTTATTTATTTTTTGCCCATTTTTATCCCCTTCCCAATGTAGTGGTAGCCAATTAGCCCATCCCCTCCATTAGGCCTCTCCCCATCATTTTTGCAATGTCCCTGATCCTAGGAGGGTGCAAGCAAGCACAAGCCTCATCTGTTGCGTGTGATGCAGCTACCGCTTCTTTTTTGAACCACCACTGATACACCATCACTGGAGAGCCTAACACGCTCAGAGGAAGGCACACAGGGTCCCCAGCTCTGATTGGACCAATCAGTAGACGCCTGAGCCAGCGGACATTGCAATGTGAAAGTGATAGGGAGAGTGAGAGCGCCATCTACCTGCCCATAGAGAGCACTGCCAATTTTTGCTCTCTTGGTTTCCCGGCTGTTGATGGCAAACAGCATGTTTTCCAGTTATCCAGTTCAGGTGTTATCCAGTTCTGTGCAGTTCTTTGTTAGGCTTGTTAGAATGTGTTACTTGTTAGGATTGTTATTGACATCACTCATGCTTGGGTTATCTGTGTGTGTTCTTGGTCTTTATTTGTTGTTTTCTGATATCCCGCTTAAATCATTAAATTCTTTTGTTTCTTCTTCAACTATACACGTGTCTGCCTTCCTTCTCCACATCATGATGCCTGACACTAATTGTGATTATTGAAGATAATCCTAATTATTTAATCTGACCAGATGCATTTTCAATAGTTAGGTTGAAGCTAATAAATATAAATAAAACAAAATGTTTCCATGGTTTCGTAAAAAGAAAACAGCATTTTAACAGGTTTAGATGAATTCTGTTCAGTAGTTAACTAGGATGTATATCATCTTACATCAGTACAACCTAATATTAGCTACAAAGTAAACATAGCTGGAAAGGTGATCAATTATGTTAGCTGTTTATTATTAATAGGAACTATTTATAAGCAAGAATTTAAGTTCTTAATCATCAGATATGAAACTCTACATCAGTGCATCCCTACTGATAGTGTACTTTCTTTTAAATCATACCAGCTTGAGAAGTGGAAGCGAACTGCTGGTCACAGTTCATGCTGGACACAGAGATAGGCAAATGGAAGAGGTGATCAATGATGCTGTCGATGATGGTCTTAAGTTGAGGTCCCACGCTACATGAAAGCTGTGTTAGAAACTCCAGTCCTCCAACTTCTCTCAGAATGTGAGCGCCAGAGGATTGCTAATACCAACACAGAAAAAAGTCAGAGTCTGATCAGGACTGATCAAAATGTCAGGACAAAACCTTGTCTCTAATGCCATCAGCTTTAACTTTGTTTACATAATTTGGCTGGACTTAAGCTGAGCGAGTTTATCACTTAATCTATCAAATTAAATTCAGCTTTCACATAAATAGCCAGGACCCATCAGTGGGTCTAATATCTATTCTTTAAATTTAGAGAGGCATTACTTTCTTATTTTCTAAGACATGAAAGAGAGGAGTCCTGAAAGCTGAACATCTCATTTCTAGTCAAGTTGTTCACTTCTGCTTATGTTGGGCTGCCAATTAAAAGATTTTGTTTCAAATAAACTACATGCCATATCATCTTTAGACTAAGCATTAAAATCACTGAAAAAATGTTTAAAAAATGCACTTCAAATGTTGATGAAGTGTTGATTTTTGGGTGAGAACTTTTACTGATGTTTGAATAAATCCCTAACAAATACAGCACCAAATAAGAAAAAGTTGGGGCAGCATTTTTAAAAATACAGTTTTTCTTACCTTTACTTTAACTTTATTTCATTTCAGACAGTACAAATCTAAAATATTTCATGCTTTGTCGGATCAACTTTATTTCATTTGTTAATACAAATCCATCCCTACATTTCAGATCTGCAACACATTCTGGAAAAAAGTTGGGATGGGGCAATTTAGTGGTAGTAATGAGATAAAATAAATAAATAAATTTAAAAATGATGATGTGATTTCAAACAGATGATGTCAACAGGTGATTATAATCACGATTTGGTACAAAAGCAGTATCCACAAAAGGGAGTCTTTGAGGAGCAAAGATGGGAACTTAGTCAAGAAATGACAGAATTATTTAAATGTTTAAAACGATGTTCCTCAAAAAATGATTGTAAGGTATTTGCATATTTCTCCCTCTATAGTACATAATATCACTAAACGAATCAAGGAGTAATTCTGGTGCACAAAAGGCAAGGGTGCAAGTCTAAGCTGAACACCCATGATCTCAGATCCCTCAGACAGCCGTGCATCAAGAACCATCATTCATAAATAGCTGATATAAAACCATGGGCAAGACATT
Organism: Crenuchus spilurus; assembly: GCA_036984385.1. Classification (NCBI taxonomy): domain Eukaryota; kingdom Metazoa; phylum Chordata; class Actinopteri; order Characiformes; family Crenuchidae; genus Crenuchus; species Crenuchus spilurus. The sequence goes on from BRDA01090180.1 coordinate 16,014, forward strand.
ACTTTAGCAAATCTTTGTCAAGCACTACAATACAGAGTTACATATATAAAGGCCACTTAAAACTTTACTGTGCAAAAAAAAAAAAAAGTTAACAATGTCAGGAAGTGGCATCAATGGTCCATCACACAGTGGAAATGCACAATGTGGTCAGACAAATTAATATTCCAGCTTGTTTTTGGATAAAATGTATGTTGTGTGCTCCTGACCAAAGACAAAAAGGACCATCCACACTGCTATCAACAACAAGTCCAAAAGCCAGGGTGTGTTATGGCATGGGGTTGTGTCAATGCTCTTCGCAACAGTCATTTACATTTCTAGAAAGTATACTGAGATGTTACAGCAACATCTTCTGCCATCAAGATTACATATTTTCATTGTGCATCCACCAAGACAATGCAAAACAACATGCTGCACACAATACAAAGGCATAGCTGTTGAAGAAGAGGATACCGCACTCTTCTCAGCTAAGGAGTGCCCTATTGGAAATAAAGCAACAGCAATATGGCAAACACAAAAAATACAATACAACACTGTCCACCACTGTGTTTTTCTGCATTAAATGTTAAATATTCATATTTGCATTACAAAGGCATAGCTGTCAAAGAAGATGGCACAGATACTGGACTGGCCTTCCTGCAGTCCTGACCTGTCCCCAACAGAGATATTGAAACAAAACTTTACCCATGTAAACCCTGTGTTGTTGCACACCTCAAAACATGTTTGCAAGAAGAATGTAAGTATGGGACAAAATAAAACCTAATGCACTTCAGTGCTTGGTGTCCTCGGTGCCAAAATCTTTGATGTGTTGTGGGAAGGAATGGCAACACTATAAAGTGGTATATGGTTTACCATGCCAACTTTTGGAATGTATTGTAGACCTGAAATGTGGCAATGAATGCATGTTAACAAATTAAATTAAGCTGACCAGACAAAATATGAAAAATTTTGGATTCATACTGACTCCAATGAAATACAAAGTAAATATAATAAACACTTTTTTGCATTTTCCATACTGTTACAACTTTTTCTTTTTGGGGTTGTAGAATTGAACACTCAATTTTGTCACTTAAATAAGATGAAATGTCCTTTCAGAGCTCTGCAGCCTGAAAAATATATCTGTGACAAAAAATGTAAAAGTGCTGCATTTTCTAAAAATGAGGTATACTATTAGTCATCCAAGAAATAACTAACTGAATTTTAAAAAATCTAATTTATCTAATCTAAAATTAACTTTTTAAATTATATATTTAGTGGAACTGTACCATGGTCAGTGTGCTAAGTAGCTCCAACACTTCCTCCTGCATTGGTACATCAGGAAAATTAAACCACTCTAGAAGGTTGATGAAAAGCATTCTCTCTTGGACGAGATCAGGAGGAGAGATGAGCCCATGGTCCAGCTTTGAGCGAATGTTTTTTAAAGCCCGCACCCTTATTTCAACTAAGGAGTGCCCTATTGGAAATAAAGCGACAGTAATATGGCAAACACAAACTTTACAATACAACACTGTTCAAACACTGTGTTTTCCTGCATTAAAAGGTAAATATTCATATTTGTATTACAGTAGTAACAAGGTCAAATAACACACTGCAAAGATTGGTCTAGCTAGTTATTTCAGCTCAATCAAAAGCTCGCTTGGCCTCCTCTGCAAGCCACTGACGGGGTTAAGTCATGATGACATAAAATCTCTAATTATCCCAGGAAAACAGTTTGAATAAAACCAGAGATGTTTTATAAGGAAGAAGCAGGTCACTGGTTAAAATGAGTGGGTTGGACCATAGCAACCATAGTACATAACTCCTTCTGGTATATTAGTAAAGGTATCTGTGGGCTTGGGGGGTGTGGCAGGCTTGTGATAGTGTTTTTGTTGATACACACACAGACAGATGAGTATATGCACTGTCATACAAAATGTGCAAATGATGAAAACAACTGTAAAGAAGAGAGGCATCTGCATGCATAGTAGCCAGAATAACTTGAAAATCATATTTTTTATGAAGCCAAGAGTGCAGGTAAGTTATACATTTTCTTCAGATTATACCAGTGATTATAAATCATACATGCCTTATTAAATGTATCATCTAGTATGATTTCTTTTGTTAAGGGTCAGGGTTTTTTTCTCTAATAAACTAAACCATCTGATCAAACAACCAAATTCAAATGTACATCAGATGCAATAGATAACTGCAAACTGCAAGTGTTTGGGGTGTTAGCTCAACCTGGAAATAAGTAAATGTGCACTTAAACACAAGTGTGAACTTTGGGAAAGTGTAAACTAGCTAGGCTAAGCAACACTAGTGTACGTACATTAAACGTAGCTAAGCAACAAGCTGCCATTAGAGACCTCAGCTGTGGACACAAATATTAATGTTTTTAACTGAAGATTGATAAATATTTACCTATTAGAGAAACTAAATGTGGACTTCCTGCTGCTATTAGAGCAAAATGTTACCTCACAATAGCAAAAAGTACAGATTTGAGTAGTTTTCAATGTGACAGCAATACCACAAAGAAAAACACAATCAGTTACAATGTAAAATGAGACGATAGGACAGCTAGTGTTAAGTGTCTGAATACAGGTTACGTTATCCCGACAAAATATCAAGAAATATATGTTATCAAGAAAGTTAACATTACCCACCACTCATTTCCTGAATTATCTAAACATTACTTGTATTTGTAATATACTAGAAAATGCCCTGGTTAAGGCATAGTGAGCTTCTTACTTTAAAAACTCACTGATTTGTATTAAATCCTGTTTGTTTTCAGCGTGACTGACGTTACTTCAGAGCCGTTTCTACTCTGCACGTCTGGACTCAAACGCAGTGTTCAGGATTAAAACGATGGTAATTTTAGCATCACAGACATTAAAATGAAGTTTAAAATGCCTTAAAGATGCTTAGCACACAACAGCAACCTAAACACCCGTGCTGTTGTAACCAAACCGCCCAGCAAACAGGGAAAATGATGTTAGCTAACTGTAGTTACTGTAATTGATCAGATAACGTTCACTACAGGGAACACTGCATATCTTACCGGTCTTCTTCACCAGTGACGACAGTTCCATGTTCTTGGTTTGTGCTATCTAAAATGCAACATTACTGAAATGTGACTAAATTAAATCATATTTGAGTTAAATGTCACTTCGCTGGTAACAACATCTCCGGTTTGTTATGGTTTGTTTTCAACTCCCGCGCCAGCGCGCGCATTTCCTGTACAAAAAGGAAGAACATTCAACAGCACTCAGCTTTGTGGTTCAATACTGTTTTCGATCACGATTAACGTTAGTCTGCGTTCTGTTTAACGCCACTTCACTCCTATTCAATTTCTTTGTCATTTTGTCAGAAATAAAACTGTATATAGTATATTTAATGGTATACCACTGTCCCACTGTACCAATGGAACTCATTGTACATATACATTCACGCACGCACACTGTGTGTGTGTGTGTGTGTGTGTGTGTGTGTGTGTGTGTGTGTGTGTAGCTTTAGCTATTTATTTGTACATTAACAGTGGGATTATTTAGGTGACTATATAGTTGTTTAATGTGTGGGTTTTTTTTTTTTTTTTGTAGTCCTGCACCTCTACTTCTAAAAGTAAAGAAACAAAATTTGGACTCCAAGCAAGTTTTAGCTGTTTGACTGAAGTAAATGGGAAATGTGTAAATAAGTTTTCTAACCCTTAGGCCAAGTAAAAAAAAAAAAAATTGGTGATCATCCTTTTTCACCAAAATTTTGGGTCGGGGGGGGAGGTGTTTTTTTTTTTTTTTTTTGATTGATGGTAGAAAAGTATTGTGGCGGCTCTTGGGGGTGTCGGCCAATCAGATGGCTGGGTGTTGTACGGTATTTGCATAAAGTTCTCTTGTGTGTTTATGGGGTCTATTTTGTAATTATTTGGGGTCTTTAAGAGGGGATTTTTGTATGTGTAATGATTGTTAGTTGTAGTCTAGTCTCTATGAGTTATTTTAGTGTGTTTTAGTTAAGTTACCGTTAATGTGTGTCTTAGTCCATTTAGTCTGGTCGTACTTTTATGTTGTAAAGCACTTTCCGTTTTACTAAAAGAGCAGTAAAAGAGCATTTAGTAAGCAAATTTCTCATCCTTTATTCTCTTCTTCAACGCTACAGTATGTAGCGAATATTAAAAAGATGTTGAAAACTTAAATAAACCATGTTAAACATAGATCATGTTCTTCTCGAGTGATTTACAAATTCACCTTTAGTACAGACCATCTCACCAGAAGACATGAAAGATGGCAGAAGGACTACAAAAGAAATATCTGTAAATGAAAACTATTTAATCTGACAAATGCATCCATCAACAAATTGGTTGTGAGCTCATTACAGCCTCACAAGATGACAGAACCAGTTAGAAAAAGCCAATAAGAATCTAGCACTGGAAGCGCGGATGCAGCGAAATTTCTCGTCAGCGGAAAATCCCCCGCTTGGATTCTAGGCCAGACTAGGGTGTTCGGCGCGTTTTTTGTGTATATAAAAAAAAAAAATAAATAAAAAAAAAAAAGGTCGGGTGCTTTTTAGAGGGTCGGGCGGGGATGATCACCAACTCTTTTTTTTTACTTGGCCTTACTTTCGTAACCATTGTACTACCACCATAAACATTTGTCCCAGAAACATTGTCCATTTATATTATTTGGACATTTCCTTATTGGTTTTACAGAACAATATATACAGTATTTTATAAATGTGAGTACACCCCTCACATTTGTAATGTGAAATAGACATGAAACTTGGGGGCCCCGAGTGGCTCAGTGGGCAAAGACGCTACCAGTATGACCTGAGGATGGCGAGTTCGAATCCTTAAAATTGGCTGTGCTCTCTCTGGGCGGGTAGATGGTGCTCTCACTC
>BRDA01090183.1:0-21932 GCA_036984385.1 Crenuchus spilurus
AAATATTAGATGTTGGCACCTCCACATCATTACATTCAGTTTTTATTCACAATTTGTTTAGTGTCCCAACTTTTTTGGAATCCGGTTTGTAAAATGACAGTTTCATTTTTTAATGAACAACAATTAACTTCACAATATTATTTTTGTTACACAGTTTAACACGTCCATATTAATTCACTGAAGTCCATGTAAAGGCCTTTACTGTCACTTAACTGAGTGATGTTAACTTCTTTAGTTTTACACTGAAGCTAGAAGGCTAACAAGTAATGGATGTTGATCATAGACTGTATATACGAATTGGACACAGCGAAAGTCGAAGAAAAGTGAGGCCAAAACGTATCTGATTCCGTCAGTGGCTGGTTGCACTGCAATATTAAACCCCGCCCACAACTGTTATATTGAATGGGAGCCACAGCAAACTTTGAAATTATTTATCTCATTCAGTTATTTTGTCTGCTGTGTTGTTAATTTCACAAGCTCTACCTACTCTAACTGCCCTGTGTTTTTCTTTACAATAAATGTGTTTTATAGAAGTTATTTAGGGATATTTAAAGAGGTGTGATGATGAGGGGATTGACAGCTTGGTTGAATTTTTTTGACAGCTCATTCAGACTGTAGTGAAATCGAAATCTCCCCATGACTTGTCACAGCAGTTACAAACACAGCTCAGCTTATTTTACATTCTGTGACTGTTAATGAGATTTAATCTTTACTTTGACATGTTTGAAGAGAAGTGATGTCTCGTTCAACAGGAAGTTGTACATACAGACACTTACGAGGGAAGTTATTGGCAGTTATTTCGGTAAATGTCTCATTTTGATATCTCACTAATGTAGCATATCAACACAGTCTGGCTGCACACTAATGGCAAAAGGGGCGTCACCCCAACAGAGGGGTGGAGTTACAGAAGTAGCAGTGCCTCACCTTCCGTCTCTAGTATGCAACGACATCCATTTCAACCATTTTTTGGCTTCAAACCGTCACAATGGGAGTAAATGTACTGTCCAGCTCTTGTATACAGTCTATGATGGTGATTAACATCATGGACACTGCAAACCGTTTCACTGCACGGATGGGTTCAATGCGAGGTCAAATTCCATTGTGAGCAATCACATTGGCAAAAATTGAATGTAATAAAACTCACTTCTGGCCTGTATATGCTGATGAAAATCTGTAGACGGACATTTAAATATTTAGTATGTTCAGTTCCCAGCCTGGGCAAGCACACCATGCTATGTCAGGAAGACTCCTTGGGCAAGACTCCTAACACTTGCAACCTGAATAAAGAAGTGCTAGTTGCAGCTTCTGCCAAATGTGTAAATGTAAATAAGGCATTAGCATTTGAAAGTTCTCGTTTTTTGTGCATGTCAGATATCAACGCAAAGACCCCGAGGTGTATTTCCGAGAATGAAAGGTCTCTCCACACAGTTATCAAGCATTTTATTCTTTAGCAATTGGCAAAGTGTGCTAGAACTTGGCTTTAGCTCTGAAAAGTGGGGGCGTCTTTGGAGTTTGGACGTGTGCTATCTGTGGGCATAATAACGTGAGCAGACAGATGGGAGATGGATGCTTCTTGAAAGCCTTTGGCACAGCGAGGAAATGAGTGACATTGCAAACATGACCCAGCATCTATCCTAATCTCAGTGTAATGAGAATGCAGATGGACTATATGGCTTTGTTATCCTCTGTATGTGTGTGCGCATGATGGAGTCGCACGACGACGTACATATGCAAAGCTTTTGCCGGAAGAGCGATTGTTGACACAAAAGGAGAAGATGGCCCTCCAGCTCTACTCATCTGCATCACAAATGATGAACTTAACAGCAAAACTGTAGTCGTAATTCTTGAGTTAGCCAAAGGCTGTTTCCACTCGCTCGCTAATTGCCATCCGTGGTAAGAAGAGTGCTTGTAAAACAATAATACAACCACATGTAATGAATTATCAGCGAATAATATTGAGATGGCTGAACTAACGTTTGCACAGATCAGCACAGTTAATGCTAGTTAATGATTATTCTACTAATAGCCCTTTAATGGGGTAGATTCTGTAATAATTCCCACCCTCTCCACTTCAGCCTCAGAGTGCTGACTGATAGATTACATTTTAATGCAAAGTAGCTTTCTTACGGTTCGCTGTGACCGGCCGCGTTCGGCCATTTTTCTCAGATACTGTCCAATATCCACACTTATTACAGTGACAAATCTTTTTCATTAAATGTGGCCTGAGACAGATAGGATCTCGGTGTAATCTCAAGACTTGGCCCAGGACCAAGCGAAATTGTTTCTTGATAATTCCTCTGTTGACATCAAAAGCATCGCCACTGGTCCTGTTTTTATTGCTCCCTCGTCTGCCATCTCACGGAGTCATGCACATCAAAACAGGCCTCTCCATATTGTAATATTGCACTGGGATTCACCCTACAGCTACATGTTTGTATGGTTGTATAGTCTAGAGCGAAAGGCCTGTTTCATCTCTATTCAAAGCCATGGGAAAAGAAGCAATCTGTTGAAGGAATGGGAAATGAAGGATCCGAGTCTTCCTGTTTTTCTTGTCATGCTTTTTTTTTCCCCCCCTCTCTCTCCAGCGAGGATCTTATGATGGGAGGATTGTGGCTTGTGGAGGAGGAGGTTGGAGGGGGGGCGATGTTAAAAGAATATCTCCCACATAAACCCAAAGCCTCTGGGGCTTTCTGCAGACAACTTTGTCTTTTACACGCACACACACAATCCTTTTCTCTCTCTTTAACACACCACACAAACATACATTCTCTTTCTCACACGTATACACACTTCCTTTCTGTACTAGCAGCCCTCAGGGGAGCCTGGCTGAGATGGGGGTCAGTCTAATCGTCTGTCTGCTCAGGCCGGCCGCCCAGAGGCCTCCCACGCAAGCCATTACATTAAATCAGGCGGCGAGAGAGCTGCAGGGGCCATCTTTAAACGGCTTCACCATTTCCACACACACACCGCTGCTACTTACCAACCGCACAATAAACGAGGCCTAGGTGCCCTGCCACTGCTCCCTTCAGTGCAGCAGCACAGCCTTGCTGACAGATGATTACTTTATAACGCATCGATTCCAGGAAACATTAGCAGCACAAAAGGCCGCACAGCCAGCACTGTCCGCAGAATAGCTGTTTAGCATGGTTTAGCGCCTAGCATGGGCCTGAGCTCTCGTATTAAAGTGAAACAGAGGTAGGAATGGTTAGTGCGGCTTTGTAAAGAGGAAATGAAGCTGGGTGCAATTAGGGCGGTTACTGCGGCCTTCACTCTAAGGGCTGCTGACCATGACGGAGAGGGGAAAAAATGGGGAAGTTGGCCAGCAAGGCTAGCAAAAAATGGAAGAAGCAAGAGTGAGCTTGAAATGGGCAGCATGAAAACAAAGCTAGCAGTGTGGTCACAGTGAGCTTTTAGCAGGGCGGGTCTATCACTGCTGTGGCCAAATTGAGAAATGATAAGGTGGTTTATGATGATGCGTTTTGCAACTCGCTGGAACTGAAGCAGCACTCGTGCTCTCACCAGCAAAAGTGTCAAAAATGACAACAGAACAGCAAGTGTGAAGGTTCCGCTATTCAACAAGTTGCGACAGTCAGGTTTAGTTCTGTCTTACATAATCAAAGGACTTTCACATTCAGAAGAACCACATGAATCCCTGAAAGAGTCAAAAAGAAGGACCACTTACATACTAGTGTTTACCTTTGCGGCATTCGGCAGATGCTCTTATCCCGGGTTTTGAATCTGATGCGAGCAGCTGTATGAAGCCAGTGAAGTGAACTAGTGCATCACTAAGAACCAAAATATCAGGAAAAACTCATTTGTGTTTATAATTTAATTCAGAAAGTTAAATCGTCATATTTTGTACTAATTTCCAGTAAAATTATGTATTAACACTTTCAGGGTTCGCGCTGGCTGCTCGCCACGTCGCCAATGGCGAACTCGGACAGCGTGTGGCGAGGAAAACATGTCATCAGTACGTCACGCTGGCTAAAAGCAACTTTCTAACGCATGGCGAATTCAAATCGCCACGAAAATCACAAAATCCGGCAATACTCCGCAAGCTGTCCGCCATCTTGAGTTTATCTGCTGCTCCGTAAACACCTGAAATAGCCTGAAGCAACATCGTCAGGAAAATAACCGCGAAATAATTAATGAGATAGGTGGGTCTCTAATTGCTGATTGGTTGAGAAGTTTCGCGCGTAGAAAATTATAGTATCCCATAATTCTGTGCGTTCATTAATAGTATTTTTACCAATGATCTATATTACTGGATAGGACGCTGCCTATTCGCTAGCATTGAGGTCGGCGCAATGTCATGGAGCCGCCATGTTGTGTGGAAGTGAAGCTTGTAAACAATGGCACATGACCAACACTGCTGCCTTCTCAAAGCTCTAACTTCACTAATAATTGTCCGATTTTCAAAATGTAAAGTTCTTTACAAAGAGGATAAAAAGCTCTTTAACATTAATCAAAGTATTAAAATGGTTGATGACATGTTAGGCTACTATCAGCTGTTGTATCTTATATATATAGATAATTGATTTTTACAGTTATTCCCAGGCTTGTGAGAGTCTCTGGAATAAGTAAGTCAACAAAAAGCTGTACACATTGGAAAATTTTTATTTTCAATTCAATTGTTGCTCTGTATTTTCCATTTTTGTCACTCTTATTTGCCCTACAGAGAGTAAATATCTATAAACATCTGTAAATATGATCAGAAATCCATTACACCAATAGATTTCTGATATGATGTACATGTAAATGCCTGTGGCTAAGATTGGCTAACTGTCTTCGCCACAGGTAGCTGTTAAATCTGTGGCTAGTCAAATCCTTATGTGGCTAAGAAAGTTTTAAGCCCCTTAGCCACAATGGCTAACAGGTTTCATGAGCCAGTGCCAACCCTGACTTTATAAACACAGTCCAGTCTTTGAGCATGACTCCTGTAATTTACCCAAACTTATGGTGCAATGTCCCCTTATGAATAATCCATCCATCCATTATCGCACCCGCTTAATCCTTATCAGGGTCGCGGTTAGTCCCATACACCCTCACTGGGCGCAGGGCAGGGTATTACACTATCCAACTAAGCCCAGGACAGGGCACCAGTCCATCGCTGGGCGCACCCATGTGGACACATACATGGACGTACGGACAATTTAGAGTACCCAATCCACATGACCTCCATGTTTTTGGACTGTGGGAGGAAACCGGAGACCCCGGAGGAAACCCACGCAGACACGGGGAGAACATGGAAACTCCACTCAGATGGGCACTCGAACCCAAGACCTCAGTGCTGAGAGGCGAACGTGCTAACCTCTAAACCACCGTGTCGCCCTCTTATAAATCAGTACATACTCAATATTTAATGACTGCGACTGATACTTAATGTAGTTAGAGTAGAAGGAAACAATACTGTGTTTAATCTAGTCTGACTGAAGTTTTGGATGTAACTTTAATTTTAGGTGACTAGAATTAGAAATGTTGGGACTCCAGACATGTCTTGGTTGATTGACATGTGTAAAATATGTAAATATGATGAGGTGCATCGTTCCTTTTAACAACAGTTCCATTTCTACCACTTTTCCCAAAGATCTGCTGTGTAAAACCAGGCAAGACATGCTTGGGTTCAACATTTTGCTGTTATTGTTTGCTAACAAACAATAGAAGTCAGTAGTCACCTGAAATAACCCAGCTGTTATTGTAAAATACATCACCAAATCACATCCAGATGTTAGTTGAAGGTCTCAGACTAGTCAGTGATTTAGGACATATCGTTTCATTCTGCTGTACCTACATTAAAGTACCAGTATGAGCTGGTATTGTATATGTACTGATTCATAAGATACACAGTAAATTCTGTAAAATTACACTGTAACTTAGTGTTACTGACACAGTTCCTGTCTAATAACAGCAGTCGTTATGAAGAGATGACAGTGAGGCGTCGGCCTTGGTATGTTGGTGGTTTATCAGAGTTGGTCCTTCTCCAACTATTCTTTTTGAGCGGCCACAACTACAAAACTGATCAAATAGATGTTTTGATGTGATGGTACACAAAGTTTGAGAGATTCTTAAAGCTTTATAAGCTTAAAACGTTTACAAGAATCTAAATTTAAGGCCTCTTCCTAATCACATCACATCACCTTGAAGTTCTTTAAACTTTAAAAGGATTCCTGACACTCCCAACATCCTTTTTTAAATAATGGCTCTTTGTGGAAGGCTTTTAGAGAAGCTAAGGTGGTTATAGTCATTACAGTATGTATACACGCTGCATGTCCAAATGTTTGTGGACACCCCTTCTAATGAATCAATTCAGCTCATTTTAATGACACCCATTGCTGACACAGATGTACCAATGCAAACACACAGCTTGTCTTTGTCTAGACCCTGTATAGAAGTATCTATTGGCACCATGTCGAATGCCAGGTGTGGGTTAGTGGGGTATATATAAAGCACCCCCAGCATTGAGGTGTGGACCAGTGTTTTCTGTTCCATCCAGTGCTTTTGGGATAAGTTGGAAAATTTGGGATGAAGTGGGGTGGTGACCATCCAACATCCTGACCTCACTAACATACTTGTCACTTAATGCAATCAAATCCTCACAGCAATGCTCCAAAATGCAATTGACAGCCTTCAGGAAACAATTAATGAGCAAGTGTCCCAATACTTTTTGCCCATTTAGTTTTGTTTACATATTAGTTTAATAAGTTACTGAGTAGCGTTTAATACACAGTGGATAATAGGTCAAGATTAAATGTGTCATTAATTTTACTTTCCATCCCTCACATCATGACCACATAGTAGTTTCACAGCACTACATTGTAGTTAATGAGCAATTGTGTAGAATTGGATAATAAGCCCTAATATTTGTAATTGAACACGGAGATTAAGAGGTTAAAGGGTTAAACTGCTGTGCTGATGGTCACAGAAAGCAAAAGCCTAATGGTGTAGAAATCCCCTGTCATAACTTAGCACTGCATAACAGCAGTGACCACAAACCTCACCCACTATTCCACATCCCTGTAGGAACTCCATTAGTTTCTGTTTCCTAACTTCTCAACTCATTTCCCCTTCCCCAACCATAATTCTCCCCCTCTTTCCCAAAGCTTCCTCCTCCCTCAGTCACATGGAAAAAGAGACCCTGAAGGCACCAGTCGTTTCGCTCCCCAGCCCCTTAAGTGATGGTCCACCACTTCTGCGGCCCACCATTAATCCTTAACGAAAAATGAGCTTGAATATTTATGCATGGCTGACGGACCCTGGGGTGTTGTTCAGTATCTGTGCTGGAGTGAGGGTCTCTGGGCTAGCACTGCATTGCCTTTCATCTGGCCCGTCTCCAGGCCTGCTCCGCTCACAGAGCTTATCCTACTTCAGTAAGGTACAGAGGGCAGAAATGGGAGCAATGGACCCCAAATTGGGAAAGCAAAATAGACATCTTTTCACAGTAATATTACTGTAAAAGCAAAACAAAACATACTTTATACTTTATATTTTGTCAAATAGATTGGTCAGCCATGATTTCCTGTAATTGAAGCTGTGCAGCTAACAAGTCATACCCATCATGCAATGAATGCTTGTCTGAAACATGCAATTTTTTTGACCACATCATCACATCAATGTGTTCTGATCTTCTAAGTCAACAATAGACAAACAGTCTGCTTAAGCTAATACTGCACAAAAAATTACGTTTTCATGTGTTTATTGAACACAACATGTTAACATTCACAGTGCCGGGTGGAAAAAATATGTATTATTCCATATTTCTTCATAGTTTGGATGGCCTTTGTGTTAATCTACAATGCAGAACATTTTTAAATCATGAAAAATCACTGAATGTCCACTTTTGACTGGTACTGTATTTTATATTGTTGGGGAATTTATTCCCCACAGCTAGTAAAAAAACTCACGTTGAACTCGGCTGTGTCTCCTTCAGGCATATAAGAGTCTTCTCAGCTGTGTTTTTGTGAATAACAGAATCTCCTGAGCCATCAAAGAGCAACATTTGAGCTTTAAAATTATTCTCTGGTTATACAATCAGTATCTCTCCATCACATAAAGCCAGTGAATTAAATGATATTCCAAGTCATCTTGGCCATTTTCTCTCAGTCCATTCATCAGGTGCTGATGATGATGTAATGTAAAGAGTGCTGTTGGAAGAAACTTAAGCAAGACAGCAAAACAAGGAAAAACCTCAGATAACAATCAAACAGTGGCCTCCCTTGTCTGCCGAGGAAGAATTTCAGATGTCTGGACTTAGCGAACGGAAAACATGTTTGAAGCAAATGGTTTCTTTTTGAGCAGCAAGAGGTTGCACAAGTTCAAGGAAAATTCCAAGCAGTGGAATCATGATATACCATATCTAATGCTCTGAACCTGGTTTTAATGAACTGGATATGCCCTGAATTCATCTGAGAGCATTATTCTACTTTCAGATTTGTCTCCCTTAATCAAAATGTGACATCTTAGCTGTGTACACTGCTGTCAAACAATTGACCATTGTTTGTAAATCGGAGTCATACATAAGGCTACTTGACTTTTATTTGCCATTTTACAATAAAAAAAACACCAAAATGAAAGTAGCTCTGGGCTCATGTGGAAGCATGAATGTCAGAACCTGTAGGCTGATGTTACGATGATGCTACGCCAAGTTCAGGATTAACGTGTTGACTAAAAGGGAATCTTCTGTTTGTCTGTAGACTCTCTGGGTTATTGTATGAAATGGAAACAAAACGATCACTACTGTATTAAGAGTAAGGCTTTCAAAACTCAATAATATAACTTAAGGCCACCCAGTAGTCCAACTACTATCAACATCTTCAACGTAGCTCCAAAAATAATATTTACACAATTTTCCCACTTGTGTAGACGATCAGGCAAGATCATGTTTTTGATTCGATACTTTAGAATTCGAGATATGAGGCTAATGTTGCTAAAAAAAACGCTTGAACTCAATAGCCACCTAAATTGCACAGTTGTTTCTGTAAAAATACAGTGCCTGTCAAAAGTTTGGACACACCTTCTGGACTTTCAGTGGAATTGTTTAGTAAATAAACAAGTGTTAAACCAGAATATGTTTATATTTTACATTCTTCACAGTAGGCACCTCTTGCACAGCTTTCTTGGCATTTTCTCAGTCAGCTTTATGAGGTAGTCACCTGGAATGGCTTTCAGTTAACAGCTGTGTCTTGTCAAGAGTTCATGACTTGCATTTCTTGCCTCTTAATGTGTTTGAGACATCAGTTGTGTGTCTACTTTGAAGTAAAATCTAAAACATGTTTTGGTTTGTTTAACACTTTTAATGTTACTACATGATTCCTTATGTGTTCCTTCATAGTCTGGATGACTTCAGTGTTTATTTATAATGTAGGGAAAAATAAAAACAGTGAACATGTGGTCAAAAAATTATAAAAACAGTGAATGAGATGATGTGACCAAAAAATGGCAGGTTTGATTGGCATTGGCATGAATTGCATGATGATTATGACTTGTTAGCTGTATAGCTTCAATGCAAGAAATCATGACTGACCAATCTTTTTGACAAAATATTTTTAAGTATGTTTTGTTTTGCTTTAACAGTAATATTACTGTAAAAAATATGCTTTTCTCTCTATTTTCCCTTCCCAATTTGGGGTGCATTGCTCCCATTTATACCCTCTGTACCTTACCTACCTTAGTAGGATCATCTCTGTGAGCGGAGCAGGCCTGGAGACAGTTCTAAAATAAAGAACAATAATATACATTGGAGTGTTTTTTTAAGTATCTTAAAAGAAATAACTAGGCTTTTTTGGTGACTATTGAGTTTTAGTGTTTGTTAGCAACATTAGCCTCAGAGATCCAGTTCTAAAATCCAAAGTATCTTGGAGAAGTACCTGAAACAGCTAGGCTGTTTTGGTGCCTACTGAGTTTTTATTTATTTTATAATCCATTATTAGTCCCACAGTGGGTTCACTTGACCTCTGTATTTCACCCATTCGTGCACACACACACACTAGTAGGGCAGCCCTATCCACAGCGCCCGGGGAGCAGGTGCGGGTTAGGTACCCTGCTCCAGGGCATTCAGTCATGGCCCAGGGATCAAACTGGCAACCTTCCAGTCACAAGACCAGATTCCTAACAACCAGGCCATGGCTGCCCCCAAGTTCAGGGTTTGTTAGCAATGTCGCTTTCCCATGAGTTACTTTTGCAGATGCTAGCAAAAATGATGAAATTGGTGAAAAGGTATTCTGAAAATATTCAGCTATCCAACTGATGGTCATGTTGGAACATCAGGAACAATGATTGAGTTCACAGTTCCTCCAAATGTTCTCAAAAATGTAGCTGATATTTCTGCTTTCCAATAAAAAAAAATCCAAATAAATGTATTACCATCCAAATTTATTACCTGAATAAATCGTTTTTGATGTCTAAAGGCATTTGGCTACGGCTCCTGACCAGCACACTCTCAAGAATGCTAATTACTCACTTATCCATGTTTGTAAAACCTGTAAATCCCCAGCACACAAACTTCTGTTCTCTGAGTCATTTGAAATCCTTTAGGGAATAAATGAGCCTTACAACTGAAGGAATGGAGAAGTTGCAGCTTTGTGTGAGAGAAAATAGCTGAAGTCATTCTCTCTGGGGCTATCAGATCATGTACAGTGAGGCTGTAAGACGATTTTGGGTTTGTGGTTTAGATGAACAAATCACACATGGACTCCGCCCCAAAATTGCCCCATCTCAGAGTTGGAGAACGTGCAGAACGTGTAGTCATGTAATACAATAAAACATCAAGACAACACGGGGACTGTTTCTGCCTAATTAGTCATTATCACTTGTGTCAAATGGATAAACACAAGCAACCATGAATATCATTCAAACTGTTCGCACAGCGAGATCCAAACTACACGAAGATGTTACCAAACAGCTTCTCACGAGTCGATGTTGAAAGATGGAGAAGGAAATTAAAAGGCTGAGAGATGGGAACAGCAAGTCTGCTGATACAGCCACTGTTGAGCAACTGATGGAGTACAGCTCAGTCAACATGTGGTTTCCTTTGATGACTCAAAATAACTGACAAATAGTACTGTCTTTCACCCTTTACCACAAAGGCCACGTACGGAGAACTGTTGTACGCCACTTACATCATTCTCACAAGACCTACACAAAAGGTACGTTCATTCTAAGACTGCATGACTACAGGCTGATGGTATTTTAATAGAAACTGCTTAAAGAATTATGGCAAGAGTCACTAGTGAAGAATGCCATCATTCTCAAAGTGTGAACAACGGCCAAAGAAATGTGGTCCATTCTTGAAAAAGCCATGTAGCAAAAAGTACCAGCACCATCAAAAGGGAAACAAATGAACTATGAAACTTTAAACACTTGACACGGGGTTACCCAGGTTTTGTTCCCCCAGAGCGTGGAAAAATCAGGTGGGCTTGGATCTAACAACCACATGGGATTCATTTCAGGCTCCATTATGGTTGGCGCATCTACTCCTTTCCCAGCCCTCTTTGAGCCTCTGAAGTGTGAGAGAGAGTGCTGAGATCACATAGCTGCCAAGGTTGTTAACCTGCAGGCATTTGTAAAGTTGAGCCGGAGTTGCTTTATTAGCCGAGTGAAATAATCTCCACCAAAGTGGCTGAGACGACGACAGGCGCAGATTTACGAGCACTGTAAAAGTGCCAGGATCCAGGCTGCTCCAGCATGCATCATGAAAACTAATAAGTTGTGGGACACGCTGCCAATGGCTCTAATTCATGCAGATTTCGATCGCAGAACATCTGCCAGGCCCAAATAATTGATGTCTCGCTCTCCACAAAGGGGCCCTGCATGCCTTTTGATATTCGCTCTCGCTTTGCATGGGGAAGAAAGGCAAGGCCCCCAGTGTGCCTCAGTCTCGGGAACTCTACCTGACAGAGTCCAAAGCCACAAGAACAGGGCTTCAAACGGAGCCTGATCAGAGCCAAATGGAGGCCTCCAGCGTTCTCTCCATCACTTTAAATGCCCGATTTCTCTTGGCCTACATCTAACTGCACTCCTGTGTACTGTGATCAGGGCAGCGGATCAGATACTGGAAGAGCTCAGCGCTTGGCCATGTGGAGAATGAGTAACGCAAGATGAGTACCGACTTCTAGCTGCAGATATTGTTGGATGTAATTCAATATCACTTCCTGCTCACAGAGATCCACAGAAAACTAATTCTGTCAAAAGTACAAATTTGGGGCCCAGAGTGGCTCAGCAGGCTAAGACGCTGACACTATGACCAGAGGATCGTGAGTTCAGATCCCAGTCATGCTGTTTGCCATCAACAGCCGGGGCCCAAGAGAGCAAAAATTGGCAGTGCTCTCTCTGGACGTGGAGATGGCGCTCTCACTCTCCCTAATGCTCACACATTGCAATGTCCGCTGACTTAGCCGTCTACTGATTGGTCCATTCGGAGCAAGAGACCCTGCACTTTCCTCCGAGCATGTTGGTTCCCCAGGGATGGTGTATCAGCGGTAGTTTGAAAAGAGACGGTGGCAGCATCACACACAACACAAGAGGCTTGTGCTCGTCTTCACCCTCCTAGAGTCAGGGACAGTGCAAAGTGATGGGGAAAGTCACTAATGGGTTGGGTTAATTGGCGACTACCACATTGGTAAAAGGGAGAAAATTGGCATTAAAATCTTAAATTAAAAAAAAAAGTTTAAAAGTACTACAAGGTTGGTCATTGAATGAGGAAAACGTTGGATGTGCAACTTCGCTCTACAATCACCTGTCAAATGTAATTAATTGTGTAACTCACAATGTAACTAATTACATTTAAACAGTATAACAAAATGAAAGTAATAACTCAACATCCAAGAGTTAATGGTACATGATCTACTTAATGGTACAAGCTCCTAACATGAGCTTTGTGAATCTTTTATGTTGGCATACATCACTGTGATGGATTCTTGTACAGTACATCTTTGGACCAATTTTTCTTAGTGGCTGTACAGTTAAATCTTTAGAGTTGAGGGAAGTTCTGTAAAACGGGTCTTGGTAAAATATTCTGTAAAAGCACAGAGGTACAGCATAAAATGATCAAACATCTTGCGGGTGAATCAGTACTTTTACTGTTAACACTACTCCCCAACAGGCAGCTTATAAATGCTTAATGCCTTCTACCCATTTCCTAACACTTTTTTTCTTTACTTTCCACATCGCAACTGCTTAGTAAAAAAAACTACACACAGCAGTAGTTTTTCAACCTCAAAAACAAGCCAGAGTCCCCCAGTCCCGGGGCAATCTCATTGGTCCAGGAGTTCTCCTCAGGTAGAGTGATTGGGCCATGATTGGTTGTGACATTTAAGGGCAACTCCACCCAGCAGCCACAGTCATACCTAGCCACGTTCTCCCTTATAATCAGGGATGGCAGGCTGCCCCGATTTAAACCTCAGCTGACGATCCGCCACAACCATTTCAGCAGATGTCGCAGCTGCGGTGGCAGGGTAAATATCCGTAAAGGCATTACAGTGCGAGTTTAACTTCTGTGGCCCGGAAAAGGGCGCCAATGATGCTCTGGAGCATTCCGCCAATCACCTGGCCACACCGCGGCCAATGAAAACATAGTACTAAATCACACAAATATTTGACAATAGTCCATTTCACCTGAGTAAATAGAAACGCAGAGCCAAAATATTCACTGCTGAGAAAGCTGAACCCGAGTCTTCCGACGAGATCACAGACTTTTTTTTTTATCCCCGAGTGTTTTCAAGGCTTTCTTTAGATAGGAGCCAACTACACATTCGCTCCTCATCAGATGAACTTGTAAAGTATTGTTGAATGTGACGTATATAATTGGTTACACATGCTTTGAGATGTTGCTTGTGTCTGCAAAGAGTAGTTAAAAAAAATAGTTGCTAAGAATTTCAGTGAGGAAGTTGGAAGAATACGTACTCTCCATATAATAGGAAAGATGGTGTGTGTGTCCTATTTCTTCATGGTGGAGACTGAAAGTTCTCAATGATAGGAATGCATGTCAGATCTGTAAAAGTGGGGACATTTTGCTGGTCCTCACAAGAACTGTGCGTTTTCATTACAAACTTTTTTGGGAAAAATTAAAAGAGCAGAAGCATTGACCTTTTGGTTGCTAAGGTTAAGTTTAGGTTCACTAGTCTAGCAATACCAAAGTGTGTTTGTGTGTATGTGCCAGGTTTATGGAATGTTATGGGGACCAAAACGTAGGTTGCGGGGACCTTTCTTCCTTGCAGGACTACAAAAAATTGATCCCTGCATCAAAAATCATGATATTGTAAGGTGAGGTGTGTGTGTGTGTGTGTGTGTGTGAGAGAGAGAGAGAGGGAGCCCTGCTCAGGAAAGCAGAACATCTGCTTGAAGCAAAAAGTCAAGAAGTCATGCAGGTCAGCAACAGTTCACATATTTCATACTTGGCCACTCAAAGCTGGCATCCCTTGATCTCCATCACATCCTCAGATATTAATCGTTATAACCGAGTTGTATTAACTGAGTTGTAGGTGCTGTATTAACATTTATTCTGTTAAACTAAAGATTATTCTCAAACTGATTATTCTCACACCAGAAACCAACACTGACTGCTGCTCTTTCCTCTTTACAGCTATATCACAATCCAAGGCTGCCCCCTGCAGGTTAGGGGTGAAACTACACTTCATCAAGAGCCCACAGTAATGGCTCCACAGGGGCTGTGCCCTTAAATAGCTGATATAAAAAAACCAGGAGGTCACTCTTATCTCCAATCAAATCTATTCAGACAGAAGTGCCCTGGGCACTGCTTCAGCTTGGGCAGCTATGCAGATTACAGCCCATTTCACTGGCATCTCTGTAGCTATTAGCCTGCACAAGCTAATGAGGCATTAGATGGTGAATATCTAATGGAGTGTGTTAGTATGGTAATTAGTGGAGGCTAGTGGATGAGCAGGGGGGCTCTGCGGCATTAGGGCCTGCACACTTAGCCTATCAATTTACCTGCAAAGGGTAGAAATCGAGTTTGATATTGACAATATTTGTCAAAAGGCTAGACTGAAGTGAGGTGGTCATGTGACCTGCATCTGAATACACAGCAGACTTTTGATGAGAAGAGTTATTAGAGCATTTATGCACATTCTCTAAGTATTTTAGCCATTAAATTAATTTGGAATTCTTAATATAGGGCAATTTGGGCACCCTGTTTAGTCCCTGTTTGTATTGCACTGAGCTGCTGAGAACTGGAACTGTGAAGAAACGATGAATAAGCATGTGTCCCAACACTTTTGTTGACACAGTATGGATGATGATTGTTACACTTACATAGCGCCTTTCTCAAACCCAAGGACGCTTTACAATCAACACACTCCATTTTTACACACACTCAACCACACACACCGGCGAGAAGCGGCAGCCATTTGCGCACAGCGTACTCTCAACCGGAAACGACCGTCCACCTGGAGGACTGCATCGAGCACTAGGGGGATCACCCAGGACAGAGTGCCAACCATATCTGGGCAAACATACATACACACATTCATACACAGACTGTGTTTTTGGACTGTGGGAGGAAACCGGAGTCCCTGGAGGAAACCCACGCAGACACGGGGAGAACATGGAAACTCCGCTCAGATACGGACTCGAACCCAAGACCTTAGCACTGAGAGGCGAACGTGCTAACCACTAAGCCAGCGTGCCGATGTGTGTATACTGTTATTATATTTTCTTTGTAAGACTCTTTAATGTAAGACACACACAGTTTAAGAAACGTATGCATTACTACACCCACATCCTACTAATTGTTGTCAATTCATCAAGAAGATCCATTTGACCTGATGCCTTTAAATAATCAAGATTATCAGAGTAACCGTGGGAGCCCTAAACTACAATAAACAAAAAATAGGTCTTGCTTTCATGTCGATTCCTTCACATCTTGGCCCTTCACTTTGTGCAGAGACTGCACACTGACTGGATGAGTCTTGCAGATCAAAATAGGTTATGTAGCATACTCTCTACATCAGTGCATGCTATAGCAGTAGTATCTTATCTCTTTCTAGAGGCTGCGGCTGACGCTCGGGGGGCCTGGCTGGATATTTGTTGTGCAGATGACTCATAAATATTTCCCTTTGCTATATACTGGAGCCAGGTTTGAAAGGTAGTGACAGAGCTTCTCTGAAGTTCTGACATGAAAGCGTGGACCATGCCTATGCGTCCTGCAGCTCATCTGTAAAAGCAAATCCGATCTGTCGAGCCGGGCCCAACAGGCCTCATTCCCTGCAGGACCCTACCGCCTAGTGCACAGAAACCATGCGGAAGCCCCTAATCAGGGCATTTGCATGCCAATTCAAAGACGAGTTTAAGGCTTAAAGGAACAATCAAAGGCAGACAGCGGCAGCAATCACAGCCATGCTAACCGGGGAGAGACGCAGATGAAAGAGGCGAGATTAGAGAGATTTAAAGCGACATTAGAAGGAGTGAACCCACTACCTTGACTAATGAGAAGGAAAAATAGCAGGTAATTTAATTAAAATTCAACACAGAGAGCGGTCGCTGGGACGTTTTATACTGCCAATCCAATTGCAAAGGCTGTGCTCTATTAAAAGGAGCCATGCTATTTAGTATTTGAATAGTTATGACTGATGTTAATCATTTTTTAAATTGTATTTAAAAGTCTCACTTCTTACACTTCTCTTGCATTTTTTTTTTGACTCGACTACTATTAGGCCAGAAATATTACAATACCAGGAAACCGGTCACTGGTTGAAAAACGAATGGGAATGCTCGTAACACTCAACATGACATCTGATTCAAGCAAAGTCAACAAAAAGATGTTTTTCATGT
This sequence comes from Crenuchus spilurus, assembly GCA_036984385.1. Classification (NCBI taxonomy): domain Eukaryota; kingdom Metazoa; phylum Chordata; class Actinopteri; order Characiformes; family Crenuchidae; genus Crenuchus; species Crenuchus spilurus. The sequence continues at coordinate 16,783 of BRDA01090183.1, forward strand.
ATTTAAGTCTATCCATTCAAAAGAGCCTGATCTTGTATGGCTGGAAAAACGGCCTGGAGGTATTGTATTGTATTGTACTGCAGTATTAATAAATTAATTCACTCAATTTTAAAGCAAACAACAGTATTGTTCCTACATTACCATTGTCCATGTTATCAACGCCACTGACCATGACTTCTACCATTACAAACTGTAGTCCCTTATTCCCCACAGGACCACCAGATCATTTGGGTGGTACATCATTCTCAGCATTGCAGTTTTGTCATTTTTTCTTTATTAATCTTTTATTAATCAGTTCTTTTCCTTCCTCTTTAATTTGGTTAATGTCAGCTCATGTATGTGTTTGGACTTTGGGGCTCTTTAGACAATGCCTCTGATTAAATCCCTGAGGCTGGTTAAATCACTCACTGTCTACTTCCACATCAGATAAATGGCCGTTCAAAGTATTGTCCATTCAAGAGTTGCCCATTCATGTGGGAGGGGGCTACATAGGACCTGGTTGCTCCTCTGATTAGGACGTTCGCCCGTCAGCGCCGAGGTCCCCATCGGAGTGGTTTCTCCGGGGACTCCGGTTTCTCCCACAGTCCAAAAACATGGAGATCAGGTGAATTGGCTACTCTAAAATGACCCTGGTGTGTGTATGAATGTGTGTATGCCCAGATATGGTTGGCACTCTGTCCTGGGTGATCCCCCTAGTGCTCGATGCAGTCCTCCAGGTGGACGGTCACTTCCGGTTGAGAGTACGCTGTGTATGACTGGCTGCCACTTCTCGCCGGAGTGTGTGTATATGAAGTGTGTTGATTGTAAAGCGTCCTTGGGTGTCTAGAAAGGTGCTATATAAGTGTAATGTGTGTGTGTGTGTGTATGTACTTCATCACATTATCAGCTTTTTTTTCCAATAAAGGAGAGTTTGCTGTCTCCTGACTATCCTTCTGGTGCTGGGAAAGGATTCTCCTCAACTGGTCCCGAAACCTGGGATCCAGAAGCAGAAATATTTACATCAGCAGTGACACTGATGTGGTGGTGGTGTGCTGCTTTGTTTTGCACTGGCCTAGATTTGGTCTCAACATTGGTAGGGATACAACAACCATCTTACTTCTTGAAATCGTAGCCTCTGGGAGGCACAATTGGACTTATCTGGTCAAAGTTCACTCAAATATTGGGAGGGAAATTTCTTTCCACCATAAATATTGGTAGGAACGTCCCTATCATTCATATGCAAAAGCACCTGTTCTCTCGTAAAAGTGGATCAGTCACTGTGGCAGCTTTATTTTCAGATATGAACTGGGCTATGAATGGTGCATTTTGATCATTTACAGTATTTACACACATCACATTGAATTTTAAAAAGGTTGGGATGTCTTTCATAATATGTTGGCCCTTCAATTGATGGTACATTATATTCAAATGACGAGGGCAGCATTGAAAGTGGAAATATAAAAAGACATTTTTCCAATTTCAAGAACTTAAATTCTGATGGCATGGGGCAGAACTCTCTTCACAAAGGTGCAAGTCATTTTTTAAATTCTGCACATAAAGTTCTGTGTAATATCCAAAGCAGATGGTACATATCTAGCTCCCTTTAGGACCGCCGAAGTGTTCTTGGTTATTTGAAGCAGTTCATGCTAAAGATTACCAAATGTGGCAGCATTTCAGTGAGAAAGAAATGAACACAGATGTAGTTTCCCCGCTTTACAACCTGTTTACATCTTGTGAATTCCTTCCTAAGAAAAGAAGGGGGCTTTCATGTCTATAATTGGATGGTGTGACTACAGCCCGGTATAACAAACACACTTTCTCAATGCTAATGATCAGCAGTCACACCACTCACAGCTCACCTAAAGCACTGGGGCTACGAAGTATGTTAGTAATGAGTAAACCAATACCTGCTGTATGTATGGTTCTGCTGGGAGGGGAACGTTCAGGAACATTAAACATCTCTAGCACCTTCACTATTGTACCTCAGTCCTGAATCTCTGCTGGAAAGATTATTAACAAGAAGTAAACACAGCAGCTCAAAAGCAGGGGACAGTAGTAGTAGTAGTAGTAGTAGTAGTAGTATAGTGGTAGTATATCCAGAAGCGAAAAATTTACCAAAAAAAAATCTACAATTAAATGAGAAGTTCACTTAAAAATCAGATTCACACAAATTTGCATTTACATCAAATGTAGTTTTAGCAGCCAAGACATGCTTGAAGCCCAAATTTAGTTTTAACTTGGAACTGAGAGGCTGACATTGGTAACAAACACTATAATTTCCCGCAAGGGATTAATAAAGTATCTATCTATCTATCTATCTATCACCTAAACAGCTCAGCTGTTTGTCAATTTTTCTCTCCATCTGTTTAAAGTGGAAAAACATTTCAGTATGATTTGAGCAAACCACAGAATTAAATACCACAAAACTAGAAGCACAGACTAAAAATAAGCAATATCTTTATCAACTAGAAAAGTTTATTTCCTGAAGGAAATGCAGGATGTTGCGCAGCTAACATGGCACACCCCAACAGCTAAGGTATCCTAGTTGATTTCTAAGGTGGTGTTTTGGTATCCGTGGTGGTTGCTATGGAAACTGTGGTGGTTGCTAAGGTGTTGCTAAGTGGTTGCTGTAGTAACTGTGGTGGTTGCTATGGGTGGGTGCTATTGTGTTGCTAAGTGTTTGCTAAGGTGCTGATATGACATCTGTTGTGGTTACTAAGGTGTTGCTATGGTATCTGTGGTGGTTGCTATTAGGGCTGCGAATCGATTCTTGGGGTCACGATTCGATTTTTTACCGATTCAATTAAAAAACGATTCTCGATTCAAAACTATTCTCAGGATCTACTCTAGTCTGCTGGCATGAAAGCAAAGTACATTTATAAAGATTTTATAATTGTAAAGGTTTTATCAACCTATTGCAATAATGTAAACACACAAAGGTAAATCCAAGACATGTCTGATTTATTTTTTTAACTTGTACAAACACAACACAATATCTTTGAGGCTGACACTCAAGCTACTTGGAACTTCTCAGTTATCAGAACACTAAATTAAAATAATAAAACTGTAGTAAAATAAATAAAATTGGTAGGGTTAGGCTAGCTGCTAGAACTTGCCACTACTCAAAACTTAAATTATACAAAAATACTGCTCTTTCTGTAAAAACAACAAATTGCTTCATACAAGAACTAGGCTTAGGCTAGCTGCCTATTTCTGAGAAAATGCCACTTCCAGAAATAAAATGACACTTTTTCCCTTAACAAATCACAAAAAATACAAATATATGAAAGTACTTACAAAAATAAAAGTGCTGTTACATTAATAAAATGGGTAGGCTTAGGTTAGCTGCCAGAACTTCCACTTCACAGATGAAGTAAAACAAAAAATATAGTAAAAACTACAAAACAAAAGGTTTATAGCAGCCTCTATAAAGAAGTAGGCATTGCCTTTAGATTTCTGAGAGCATGCTAAATGAAATTATACAAATACTGTTCTCTTTTTTTCTTAACAGCAAATCACAAAAAATGATTGACAACTAAATTGGCAGTAATCAAATCTGTAGGTTCTTCTACAGGAAAATAAGCTGATCTACATGCTCTGAAGACAGACAGCTCCTCTGAGCTGTCACTACATCTCCAGCAGTGGAGAAAACTCTCTGCTGCCACACTCGTACCAGGGATACATAGATGGCGTTTAGCTAATCTGGCTAGTAGAGGGAAATCTCTCTCATTGGACTTCCACCAGTGATGGGGGTCTTCTGAGAGTGCAGGTACAGCCACATACTTGTTCAGCTCCTCCTCAGCCCTGGTGTTGGCTGATTTGGTTGCAACTCTGACCTCAGTGAATGTCTTGCCCAGCAGATTTACTTTACCGTTGCAATCTCTGCAAATCGCATGAGTCACGTCCAGCCCTTTCTTACCCGGGCCGGGTTAGACGGTAAAATCCAAAGTATTGAAATTCTTTTTCTTCATCATCCATACTTTAGCGGCGCAACAACAAACACCGTAACACGACACTACACATAGCCCACGCTGCTTCCTTGTTTTGCCTAGCACTACGGTGGCTGAGAAGGCACACCCACACCCGCAAAAAAATTAGAAAAAATAAAAATGAGAATCGATTCTGAATCGTTCAGTGTTTTAAACACGATTCAAGCTCGAATCAATTTTTTCCTGCACCCCTAGTTGCTATGATGTTGCTAAGTGGTTGCAAGTCCGTTGCTAAGGTATAGCTTTTGGTTACCAAGTGCTTGCTATGGTAACTGTGGTGGTTGCTATGGATGGGTGCTATTGTGTTGCTAAGTGTTTGCTAAGGTGCTGATAGGACATCTGTTGTGGTTTCTAAGGTGTTGCTATGGTATCTAGTGGTTACTATGAAGTTGATAAGGTGTTGCTAAGGTATAGCTTTTGGTTGCCATGGTGTTGCTGTGGTATGTGTTGGTTGTGAAGGTGTACCACGTGTTTCCAGTCTGAGTGGTTCCAGTCATGCTCAAAAATACACTAGGTGTAGTTGAAAATGAATGGGAGTAACGAGGGATGAAAAAATTAATACAGGAGCGTGGGTTAGTATGGCTCTGGACTAGAGCTGTGCTACCTGACTTGATGGACTACATCAATTTTGGTGGCTGTCGAGACACAAACACTCTGGCTTAAGTGTATGTGAAAATGGCTGAGAGTGAATGGAGAAAAGATGACAAAAAGACGATCACAGCTTTGGGACCTGCTCTGAAGGGCTGCACAGTTTGGTGGCTGTCAGACAAAAGGAAGCCTGGGATTTGGTATGGACGAAAATGAGTGTGAGTCAATGTGACGAACAAGGAATGGAAATAAACCAACCAAACAAACAAGTGCAGGTCAAAACAATAGTGAATTTGTGCTCGGGGGCCTGCCCTGATATAGTGTATCTGAAACTGTGTGAATTGGTCAAGCAGAAATACAGCAGATGGGCATGCAGTTTTGCTCCCCATTCATTCTTAACAGGAAAAAATTCCAAGATTACAGAGGAATGAAAAACGAAGAACCGTGTTTTGTTTTCTGCCATTTTATTTGGTTTTTCATTGAATTTCGGTGCATCCTTAGTACAAACCGAATTCCAAAAAAGTTGGGACACTAAACAAATTGTGAATAAAAACTGAATGCAATGATGTGGAGATGGCAAATGTCAATATTTTA
>BRDA01090184.1:0-12957 GCA_036984385.1 Crenuchus spilurus
GTCTTGAAGTGTCCAGTGCCTGACCACTTAGTCTCAGGCAATCCACAAATGCTGATGTTCAGTCTTTCCAATTCACTACTAAGTATTGATAACTTACCAAGTGAGTTTAGACCCCTCACATTCCATTGTCCAAACTTGACACAAAGTCTACTGTTTAGCTTCTCTTCATCTTTCCTTGTTGTATTGCGTAATACGACCTTTGATGAGCCAGTAGTACACTTCTCAACACCCACCCTGTCTTTCACAGTGGGTACCTCCTCTTCGACCTTACCATCAAGGGTGGCCCTACCAGGAGCATAGCTCTAGATGGTATCGCTCTTAGATTCAAAGGTTCCCTCAAGCTTCTCCACCACAGCAAGGTAGCGATCTCAGTAGAAGTAAAGTGCAGTCTTCTTCTTAAATAACCTTGTTCTTGCTTACTGTCCTCCTCATGACCTGTCATACAGACCTGCCTCTGCTGTATTAACACAACAGCACATAAATGTAAAACTTACACTGTATTAAGCCTGCAATACAATCAGAGAAAATACATTATCTGTATTGTCAAATACTGTATTATCACCTCCAGGTCATATTTTTTTAGCACCAGCAAAGTAGAGAAACCTTTGGGTTTCTGAGTGGAACACAGGGGTGCCTATTATACAAGCTACAAAAAGCAAATATCACCATAGCCACATAAATGACTATTGGAAGGACATACAGTGGTAACCCTACTTACGAGCATCCCTACTAACGAGTATTCCAGGTAACAAGTCGAGATCTCTGAATATTTTTGTTCCAGGTAACGGAAAAAAAATTTCAAGTAACGAGTAGCGTAAATTACCGGCAGTTCAAGTATGCCAACCGCTAGGGGCGCTGCGTTCATAGCATCCCCTAGATGCTAGCGTAGAAGAAGAGGTCAGTCATTACCTTTGACCGCTGTCCAGTGAAAGTGCTAGTGAAAGCGATGCAAAGAAAGCAAAAGGTAGTGAACAAGAAAGTTAGATAAATTTTACTTTTACTTTTCATATGATGTGTAACCATGCAATACACGTACGCCTCCTTAGCCGCCAGCCTACACGAGCACAGTCGGTCTCCCTCTCCTTATCGGCCAGCCTACATGAGCATGATCGTCGTCTCATTTATGTTTTTAAAAACCCATATAAACACATTATTTATCATATTAAAGTATACTGTATATTGGCCGGCTGACACGGATTAATCAGTTTTACATGTATTCTTATGGGGAAAATGCATCCAACTAACGAGCAAACCAGCTAACGAGCTCGGCTCCTGCACGGATTAAACTCGTAAGTAGGGTTACCACTGTATTGAAGTCAAAAGATGTCTCTAAAACTACTAATCCTACATCATGTTTAAATAGCTATTGTTATTTAGCTAAACTGTATCTCCAGGCAGTTAGAAATGAGCTAACTTTAGCATTCACACAGAGACATTTGATGATAGATAATATGTCCAGTTGGGCAACAGACAGTAGCTCTTGCTGAATATGCTTAATGTTGAACTGCATGGCAAAGACAAATGTGTGGTGGACACAATCATTTCTGAATGTACTCAAATGAAAACTGCAGTTACCATCCTCAAAGCTGCAGCATCACAATTTACAGAACTTTCAGCACATCACTGAAGCTGGAAAAGCAGGGTGCATCTGGCAGACAACTCAATGGTGTACAGTACATTGAACAAATTCAGAACATGCTATCAGACATTCAACAGCACTTTTAATATTTTAGTTTGCTTGAGCTGATTGCAACATTCATGTGCTTTCCATTTGGTGGTACAGCTGAAGCTGATGTGCTGGATTCAAAAACGGCATTGTTTTCTCATATGAACCCATTTGCTGACTATTAAAATGACATATTGAAGTCAAAACATGTCTCTAAAACTACTACTCCTACATAATGTTTAGCATTATTTAGCTAAACTGTAACTCCAGGCAGTTAGAAATGAGCTAACTTTAGCATTCACACAGACATTGGACATTATCTAAATGTGTAATGTATAAAAATTTGATGTATAAACGTATATAAACTGAGGGTGAGAAAGTAAAATGTATTACACAAGCGAGATAGCTAGCTACTTATTCATCCATCAAAAATGAGAATATTTGGAAAAGGTCAACTGTTTTATGTAAATATAAATTAATATATAGAAGAATACACGGTTACGCAGCTGTTTCATTTCATTATTAAACATATTTTATATGTTTTTTATTATTACTGTTAGGATAGGTATTAGGATAGGATAAGTGCTTACAGTATGTTATTTATGTACAGTATGTACGTATGTTCCGATTTACACGAAATTCGGTTTACGACGAGACGTAGGAACGGTAGGAATAGTATATATTCATTTATATATTCATTACTGCCTCATGCTTCCATTTACTGAAAGCAGGACGTTGCACCTCTCCACAGTGCCAATACTACCAAATGGTTTACTCACCATGATATTGTTGTTGAGTGGCAAACAAACCTGAACCCAATAGAGAATCTACATACATCTGTTTTAATAGACCACCTATATATCTCCTGTCTATTGATATCACTGTTTCGGGAACATTTCTGAGACATCCTGTCTCTGAGAATAAACACTTTTTTACCACTGTTAGATGTCCCTGCCATTTCTTCGACTTAAATTAACACGTTCACATTACAAGTCTCATTCTTAATTCTTGCTCAGATCAGATTTGAATATGTTGACTCTTAACTGTCGCGATGAGACGACGCGCATGCGCACATTGATAGTTTTACGCACGTGGCCTCTGTCACCACCAACAAAAAAACGTCATATTTGTACAGGGTTGCCAGTTTTGCAATAATGCAGCTTGTAAAACTTCCAACCAGAAATTGGCGGGACGCAGGACATTGATTTCCAAATGAAATGCAGTACTATCAGTAAAGAAGAATTTGGAGCACTGAGCAACAGTCCAGATCTTTTTCTCCTTAGTCCAGGTAAGACACTTCTGACATTGTCTATGGCACAGGAGTGGCTTGATATTAGGAATGTGACCGTTGTAATGATTTACACAGTATTTAAATGTTTTAATATTAATTTACTCAAACTCACAATACGATATTCTAAAAATCAGACATTCTGAATTTCTGATTTTCATGAAATATTAGTCATAATCAACAGTAAAACAACAAAAAATGCTTCAAATATGTCACTTTACATGTAATTAATATAAAATATGACAGTTTAATGATGATTTTATTATTATTGTTATTAATATAATCAACAACAACAATACTACTACTACTACTTCTACTACTACTACTACTAATAATAATAATAATAATTATTATTATTATTATTATTATTATTATTATTATTACTATTATTATTATTATTATTATTATTATTATTATTATTAATATTAATATATGTTTTGTTTTTGTTATCTATACAAAATTCTTCCAGGCATTAATATATTGTAATATTTACAATTACAGGTAATAAGGATATATAAATATATAACCTCCTGACATGTTGATTATACCTGTATGTTAAGCATAATGAGATATTATGGTAAAATGACAGTATAGTGATGTTACTGTTTGTATGTGTTTTTACACTTGTTGGACTAAAAGTAGCATCAGAGTTTGAAGTGGCACAAAGGAGACACAAAAAAGGGACAGAGGAGAAAAACAGGAGCAGGAGAGAAGACTGGCAGAGACAGACAAACAGACAGCTTTTAATGGAGAATGCAGAACTGACTCTCATTCTCTCAAGAGCAGTAACTCATCTCCTGCTTCCTACAAGAGGAAGAAGGGACCTTATGGGACATTCTGTCAGAATTCAGCAGGAGGGAGATGTTGGGAGGACAGTCATGTGACAACAGCTATCATCATTCAGAGTAAAACCACCAGTATTCAACTCCTATGCAGTTCATCTAGACCTGCATACTAACATAAGACAGTTTAGATTTTACAGCGCATACAAGTAGAACTGAGGATATACAGAAATCTGACTTTAGACCTTTGTTCTGATCAAACATGTTGGACACACTAAACATCCACAAGATCTCAAATACCCATTCAAAATTGTGAACACTTTATCACTAATTGCTGATATAGGTGCTACATTACCTGTGACCTAACTCTTATATTACTATTTAAAAGGTAAAAACAGTAGCTCATGGATAGCTATGATAATGTCTTGAAATTTACTTCAACCAGCATTGCAGGTTCTATATGCAGTCCTAACTGTTGTTAAATGCTGTTTATTCATGATGTGATTTATCCATCACAGCTCTTTCCAAATGTATCCTCAAAAATCTGCTAAATAGTTAATTTGTTATTTAAAACTGTAAAAAAGACTCAAATTAATATGACGAACTATTTGTTTTTGGTTCTTTGTTAGAATGCCGACTGAAATCTACCCACACTAATATGATCTACATAAGCTAATAATGTTGTCTTTTTCATTTATTTATGGTCATTTTATATAGCGGCCCATTCCTTTTTTGCACAGGGCCCCATACGATACAAGTTACACCACTGGTTGCAATGCATGTGTGGCCAGTATCACCAGTGAGACTTTAAGACAGCAGCAGTACATGTACACAGAGACATACAGTATATCTCCACAAAAGCATTGCTAATAGAATGGGGTACTGTGGAACAGCCACACATGAGCTTACAGTCCAAACGCCAAGTGGGCATTAATAAATACCTTTGGGAGTAACAGAGCTGTTTGTGATTAAGAACTGATCATCCATCATCAGTATCTGACCTGAGTACTGCTCGTCTGGCTGAATAAAAGCAAACCCAAATAAGTTCCAACATCTACTGCAGAGCCTTCAAAAAAGAATAGAGCTTTTATTTCAGCAATGCTGTTTTTCCCCAAACAAGCTGTTTAAATGATCCAATCAGTATCTATGTTGGTAAATGGCACCACACACAGACAAAACCATAGTGTGTGTATGATTTGTGTTAGTCAGAAATGTAGGGGTTTACCTCAATCACTCAAAAGATCTTAGAGAATAAAACCTCAAATCAACTCCATGCAAAACAAGCATCCATACAAAACATGGCCTGAGTCTTCCACTGCAGCCATGGCATGATGATTTACTGTAGCTTTACACAGAGCAGCAATTAGGTCTAACCATCTGTGTTTATGGAGGTCTGGAAAATCCCCCTCATTTAGCCCCACTAAAAGAAAAGTCCACCAACAAGCTTCGTGGGTATGCAGACAAGTGCTAATGGCAGTAATGTCAGTAGTTCATTATGGGCCTGGAGATGTAAACACTAACTTCACACTCCTGATATAATCCAAGAAACAGGACAGAACAGAGGAAACAGTTGAAAAGAAGGTCGGTGTGGAACAATGTGAAAATGGTTGTCTGAAGCATCTAGCAAGTAGGTCTGCAGGACAGGATCAATTTTGCAATTATCATTTATATACTACACATTAATGAATTTTTGATGTAATATTCTTAGTCATGATTAATCCAAACACCCACAGAAACACATCTGGTACCTGATTGGTTAGAAAAGTACTTAGTAATTTTCAGAAAATCAGGAAGACTTGAAGTTCCTTGTAAGGAAAGTTAAAGAAGTCATAGGTAACAGGAAAGACCACAAACTTTAGTATGTTTGAATAAAACATTGGCATGATGGACAGTATTTGCCTGCTTAGATCAATCAATAGCAAAATGGATCCAGCAGTTAGGAAATATGACAGGCTGACATTCAGCAGAACAAGGATGATGGAACTGTAATGACTTCACTCTTCTAATAAAGACTAGAACTGTGTAGATTAAGGTCTTCTCTGTGGTTCTTTATGGTTGTGAAAGCTGGAAAATAAATAAGCAGGACGGGAAGAATTGTGATGCTTTTGAACTTTGGTGATGGAGAAGACTTCTGAGAGTCTTGGATAGCAAGGAATACAAATCATTGGATCCTTAACCAAATCAAACCTGACCTTTCACTATAAGCCCAGATAAGCAAACTGAAGCTCTCTTAATTTGAGCACATTATTTAAAGAAACAGTTCACTTGAAAAGACTTTTAGTTCATTTGAAATGGTTGTAACAGTTTAATGTAAAATAAGAAGAGGGCAGCTGGAAACAACACGGATGGATACTATCAGACAAATCATAAATGTACCATTAAGAAATCTGAAGACCCAAACAGGAAAAAGAATGTTCTGGAGAAACACTAACTTGATTCCATAAGAGTCTGAATCAGCTTGTTGGCACATAATAATAATAATAATAATAATAATAATAATAATAATAATAATAATAATAAACATTAACATTGTGTATGTTGACATGCATGTAAAAATTGAATAACTGTAAAAAAAAAAAAAAAAAAAAAAGCTTTACAATGGACAAATACACTCACAGAAAAATAAGCAAATGACATAAATGTAAACTTTCTTCCATTATTTTTTGTAAACAAAGAACCTTTATTGGCACATGTTGTATTTTATGGTTTCAAATGGTCTATATCACAAATCTTCTTATGCTATCTTTCTCTATCTCAATGCAAAGACAGAGTCCAACTTTTTCCCTTATTTATTTATATGAAAATGTCCAATTTATCTGCAAGATTATTCAAATGTCTCTTTTTGGGTTTCCTATCTTTTTGAAAATGCCAAATATTCAAGTTCTTCATTTGCTCAATTGTGAAAGGTTTTTATTTATTTTTTTATTTTTATTAATTTTTTTGCCACCACATGTATGTAAGAGTATACATGCACTGAGAAATCTGATTACTGAGCTCAAATCATAGCTCTCGTTATCAAACTTCTTAATCAAATTTCACGGCCATACTCCGCTCTTAGAAATCAGACTATGCTGTTTACATGACCACACGGATAATTAGATAACTGCAGAAATCTGATTATAATGACATTGTTAACTGCATGTAAACACATTTATCGAATTAACAGACAATAGAGATATTGTGCAAATGTATTTACAGAGAAACAATTCACATACTTCACATTTACAAACTATAGCCTATGGATATAGGTCAAGCTAGCATACAAAGCTACATGTGGCAAACATTTTCAGACAGCAACACAAGGAAACCCTTAAGTATTCAAATCTTTGATCAAAACCTTGCATGTTAAATTTGCTAACCATGTTAGGGGTGGAAAGAGACAGAAATGTCAGTACGGAGCACAAGTAAACAGACTTAAATTACATCTTGTCCTCCGTTGACATGATAACTCCTTGCACATGGCGTGCATTGCTAGCACTTTAGATTAGCATTGCACACACTGTCTTAATAAACAATTCACTTGAGTTCTTTGCTCACTCAAGGACCTCGTCACAAGCTCTTACTGCTTGTGTATTTGGACTTGGCTGCTGTACTTTTGTGCACATTGTGTGAAAGAGGCTATATAAACAACATCTGATGGACTAAAGATAACCTAAAACTGGATGTGATGCTAGTGTCCACCCCAGGAGTATAACCCTTTTGATGGGATGCGCAATAAGACTTAAGAGGGCTAGCCAACCGAAATATTAGCACAGGGATTATGTCCAGCATGAGAGGTCTTTGTAAAAAAATGTTTCTTTCCCCCTTGTTTTTTGGCAGGGTGTAGAAAAACAGAAGGGGAGGGATATCATTGATTTGTTAACTGTGATTTAGAGACATGTGTTTGCTTAGAAATCCAACAGAGGGGGGAAATTGGCACATTCCTTGCATTTCAACATCATGGCATAATCAAATGTGTTGTGAGTGATGACAATTACCAATAACATAACCATTAGAAAAGGGGAATACTCCTGGGAAGAACAAAATTGGGCATCAGTCATTTTCACAGGGGGCTAATGGGGTAGAACCCACAGGGTGTAGACCATCGGGCCAGAAAAGACAAATTTCTGGATGAGGAAAAATGCTGAGTAATGTTGATGTTAAAAACGTGATCATACTGTTCATCAAAGTTGATCAAATTGAGATTTATTATCTCCTTTTTTATGGCCAGTATACAACAGAACAGACCACTGAAGTCATGCATCATTGTGTAACCACCATTAAGCTCTTATTAGGACCTCTGTGTCTAAGCTGTTTTTCTTTATGAGAGAATTGAATCAGGATTAACCACAATTCATTCATTCATTTTAGACACAGATACCGTTACAGTATTACAACATAGCTTCAGTGGCCTATAAAAAGAACTGTATATTCTACACATTAAGTCCTTTGATGTAAAGAGTTATTACTTTTTTTCCTTTTTTGTGTAGGTAGTTACATAATTAAAAACCATTATTTATTAATAATTATAATGATGTATAATTAATTATGTAGATACTTATTGTACATTCACATTCATTTTGCAATAAGAAAACAAAAACAAATAACAGACTGATGAAATGATTTAATCAAATTGAAGCCAGAATACAGTCATATCAGAATATTATGACCATCTACCTAATAGTGAGAATAACCACACTTGGCTGGAATGACATTAGTGAGATGTAGTGTCATGGAATAAATTAAGTGACAGAAGATGTCTGGAGGCACTTTTGCCCATTCCAATTGCAGTAGAACTCCTAGATCCCTCCTATTGGGTGGCAGTGAGTGCACCAAGTGTTCAGAGACATTATCCAGTTGAAATTGGGTATGTTAACAGGCCAGGGAAGGACACCAAATGTCATTGACATGCTCATGAAATTACTCATGCACCACCCTTGCGCATTGAGGTTAGGTGTTACCCTGTTGGTAGGTACCATTTCCATCAGGGAAGAATGTCAGCATGAATCTGTTAGGATTGGCAATTACCTGGTAGCATTTAGACATTCATACATTGGTATTAGTGGTCCAAGACCATGCCAGGAAAACATTCACCAGATATCACATCATTCTGATATGACTGTATATGTTCTTCTATTAAACTGAAAGGTGATGTTGATCTTTTTCTTTAATTTTCACTTTGAGCAGATTTTCTCTTTTGAGGTGTTATTGTACTACATGCTGTACAGTGACAGGAGATGTTAATTTGACTTCATTCATGATTACAAAAAGTTTTAACTTCAACAGAAGTTCCACTTATTGGATAAGAGGAACTTTACTCTCAGATTCTTTCATTGATCAACACGCTCAACAGGAACCTTGACTTTTATTTCACTGCAGACACAATGAACCCAAGATGAACCCATGTTTTGTTTGGTCAACTTAACTTTATTTGTTAATATATTTCCATTGCTAACTTTTAGTCCAGCATTTACCACTTTGTAATGCTGCCAGTCCTTCTCACAACACTGTCTGGGTGGTTTCTTTTCAGCTTTGTTCTGAGAAACATTTCTTCAAGAAGAAAACTGATCTATATGATCACAGTGCACATTTCCAATGTGTGATGGTCCACCCTAGATGCCTCTGAGCCCAGAGAAATCAATGCCAATGGACATGATTAACTGAATGAATGAATGTTACACTTATATAGCGCCTTTCTAGATACCCAAGGACGCTTTACAATCAACACACTCAACCACATACACACTCCGACGAAAAGCAGCAGCCAATCACGCACAGCATACTCTCATCCAGAAGCAACCGTCCACCTGGAGGACTGCATCGAGCACTAGGGGGATCACCCAGGACGGAGTGCCAACCATATCTGAGCATACATACATACACTTTCACACACACACCAGGGTAATTACCAGAGTAGCCAATTCACCTGATCTCCATGTTTTTGGACTGTGGGAGGAAACCGGAGTCCCCGGAGGAAACCCACGCAGACACGGGGAGAACATGGAAACTCCGCTCAGATGTGGAGTCGAACCCAAGACCTCAGCGTTGAGAGGCGAACGAGCTAACCACTAAGCCACCGTGCCACCTAACATAAGGCTTCTTTTTTTTGCACAGCAAATGTTTTAGGTGGATTTGTTAATGTAACTTTATACTGTAGGGCTTGTCAACAGTTTACAAAAGTAATCCCTTTCTCATGCAGTTGTCAGCTATTGATGAATGAGTTATTGATGTAATGTCACCTGAGAGATCTGAAATCACAGGTGAAATTATTCCAGATTTCTTAAATCATTTAATGGTATAATGCCGTTTAGAGTGAAAAATATGTCAAATGCTTTAAAACAAAAATGTTCTTTTGCATTTGTTGACAAACTGGACATGTGGTGTAATAAGTGGGACTTAATATGTGCTGAAAATTATTTTATTTGCACATTACTAGTTATTTAGTAATTTGTGTTCCAAAAATAACATAACTTTAGCAGGACTCAAAATATAGTTTATTTTCATAAGTGAAAAGAACTGGTTCTTCATTGTTGTTTACTGTATGAGCAGCCTTGTTGATCTCTGTTCTCATACACTGAGCTCCATTTCAACTTTTTGAGATACAGAGGTTTTTCCTTTGTTTTTTCCTAATTGAATTGGGTTGAGTGTGGTATTACTTCTGAGGGTGAAAGAACAGACCTTATTATATACTAAGCTTATATTATTCAGTCCAACTTTTCTTCAGGCACAAGTATTTAAAGGCTTGAAAATAATTACTCAACGCGAGATGTGTTAAGTAGTCCATAATAAGCTTTTTCTTTCTTTTTTCACATGAATGATAGCCGTCTGCTTGGCTTACTGCTCACAAGAGGACTGACAGCTTTGAGGGACGAGCCTATAGGGGAGGGTTAGTCATAAATGAACTCGGCCTCCCGTAGAGTCAGTCTCTGAGGACATCATCTCTCTCTATCACACACCCACCCATCACTGTATGGGGTTAATGTGATGATGTAATAATACTCAGTACAAATCGTGTGAGCTCCTGAGTGGGACAGGCAATCAGTCTGACTGAACTGGCTGAGTTCATTTGTGTGGCATTAGTACATCAGAGAGTAAGTGAAGTGGGTAATGTCGTTTGTCTTTGACTACATTTATGTGCTTATGCAGTGGTAATGGAACAGTAGCGAGTGTTGAAGAAATACATCGCCTCAGTGTGTCGCCTCAGGATATTAAAAAGGATTAACAGAAGAGTCAGGTGAGAGGAGAGTGCACATTAATCTGAGAATGCACACGTGTACACACACACACACCACACAGACATACACACACACACACACACACACACACACAGATACACAAAACTGCACTTGGCTGGCCCATGCTTGGCCATGCTAGATGACAGAAACATATTTCAAAGCTAAGCGCTTAAAACCCAGCAGCAGAGAGAGAGAGACGGGGAGAGAGACAGAGAAAGAGAGGCGTAAAGTTGCCTTGGGGGGAAAAGGAATTTGACGAGGTAGGAAGCTCTAATGAGCCAAAATCAGATGTTTTTGCAACTATCATCAGGGAATGAAGCATCACATAAAGTGAGTGTGCTGATGTCTTTCCCATATTTTCACTCTCTGCATAGTGCAGTACCTGATTTACTCAACACTCCATTCAATACTCCATTCTTCATTGAAACCGTAGAAGAATCACATTATCATGACAAAGAATATGGGTTAATAAATAATCTCAGTGCTGACTCATGGAGGAGAGAAGGATGCCAGGGGTGTAGCACCAAATTCTGGGCCTTATGCACAATCAGTGCACAGACCCTTTAATATTTAAGGGAAAATAAAATTCCAGACTTCTCAACGGCCCTTCCCCCACTTGTGGCTGTGGTATCTCAGTCCCACCTTTCACTCCACTACGATGCCCCTGAAGGATGCTATCAATCAATTTTTGTATTCACATTTCCAAACTGTCCAAAAGGGGACACATAATAATCCAGCTGGATTTATAAACTTAATTGTCAAAAATCAGATCTGTACTGGTTTATAACTTTCCCAGATAGCAAAATTATTCTGGCCCAAATCTGGCCCTCATCCCCCATTTTCATTTAGCTCACTTGCCACATGGATTGATGGCACTTGGGCGGACTGCTGGGGTTGCAAGATGTGGGCCACATATGTGCCAGATTAGAGCCACATATAAGCCAAACGTGAAGCACACAACTGGGCCATGTGTATGTGTTTGTGTATGTATGTGAACGTGTGTGCACCCAGCGATGGATTGGCACCCTGTCCTGGGCTTAGTTGAATAGTGTAATGCCCTGCCCTGCGCCCAGTGAGGGGGTAGGGGACTAATCGCAACCCTAATACGGATTAAGTGGGTGTGATGGATGGATAATAAACCTGTATTAATACATTCAGCTTAACCATTTATTAACTCAACACTCAATTAGCTGAAATTATTGTGTCAGATAAAAAAACACTTAAAATGGGAAGTACTGTACAGGACAAAAATAAGACAGATGGGGTGTCATGAGCTACACTGACTGTGGTGTTCACAAGTAACAGCATTACACTTTCATACTGTATTGAATGCACTGTAGTCATTAGACCATCAGTGGACACCTTTCAAATAACTGGTAAACACTGCAGAAGTAGTCTGCAAAGTACACCAGGCCTAAACACATAAATTAAGATCTTAACAAGAATAGAACTTATGGCAGGGATGGTCATTTAGAAGCTAATTGTTAATTAATGCTTATGGCCAAAACACATAACCTGGCATATCAAGAACAAAACCTGGACCATTGAGCAGTGGGAAAAGTAACTTTTTCCCAAGATTAAGTTCCACTTTTTCCTACATGAGTCTATTAACATTTGGAGTGAGCCACAGGCCCATAATAGTATGGCCGGCTAACTCAAGGGAGTCATTATGTCTCTTGATTGCTCTGCAAGGTCATATAATAGCTGAAGGAATATGAGGCCATTTTACGGTCCAGGTGCACCCTACAGTGCAAGAAGTGTACCCCGTCAATGATCCCATACTTCATCACCACAATGCCCCACACAAACAAGGAACTATATACTATTCAAACAGTATCAACATTAAAAACGAAATACTTCACTTTATGTGTAATGACTATAAAATACAAACCGGATTCCAAAAAAGTTGGGTGACTAAACAAATTGTGAATAAAAACTGAATGCAATGATGTGGAGATGGCAAATGTCAATATTTTATTCGTAATAGAACATAGATGACAGATCAAA
>BRDA01090191.1:0-17952 GCA_036984385.1 Crenuchus spilurus
AAAATATGAAAGCATAATATTTTGTGCAGCATTAGTTCTTCTTTGTCTATTGTTGTGAGTTAGATGAAGATCAGAACACATTTAATGACCAATTTATGCAGAAATCCAAGTAATCCCAAAGGATTCACTTTTTCATGCATATATATGTATATATAATGTACACTGCTCAAAAAAATAAAGGGAACACTTAAACAACACAATGTATCTCCAAGTCAACCTTGTCAACATTATATAAACTTTATGATATTTCTAGCCTTTAAGTCATTAGTGGCAACAGATTTGTGGTTCATTACTTAGATATTCAGAAATTCTGGCTAGTGATGGACTGGTGGTCAGTTACTCATAGATCTTTTTTGCTAATTGTTTTTTCACACTGATCTAAACCAACCTAGTTTCAAATTACCAAAAACACTCATTACAAACTAGAACAGTGATTCTAAATTTCTGAATGTTTTTTGCTGGATTTAATATTGTGTCCAGAAGTGAGACCACATTTGCTCTTTACTGAAAATGCTCCACCCTCCCGTCTACGATCCCCTCTGTAAATCACCAAACCCCCTACAGATTCGTTCACACCACAGACCCTCTGCCTTTGCTTTAGATGAGCATTCCCAAGGCATACTCTCACTCTTACTACACCCTGAGCTAACACATCAGCAAAGGGGTCATGGGGCTCGGACCCCCCAAGACTGTGCACACTCACAGATGGATCAGTTCCAGTTGAACACACACAAGTCAGCTGAGGGGCCACACATTAGACAGAATCTCAGTCCGGGTTGAGGCAGCAGCTGCCACTATTGCATCTGAGACACACACAGCAGGACTGACTGAAGGAATGTGTGAGTGGATGGTGAGTGGTCCTTCTGGGAGCTGTGAGTGCTGTTCTTAGAGAAATATTGTTTGGTGAATAATCCAGTTCACACTATTGTGCTCTCATATGTAGTCCATCAGCCAAGACACGTTTGGTTTCTGAAGTTTAGATCTGACATTTACAGAGTTTCTATGGTGCTAATAGAGCTGACACATAATGAAAGCTTAAAACTGTAATTATTGTCTTCATACTTGCATCATCACACACTTGCCTTATACATCATCAGTTAAGTCACCTCAAGCTGTCTTGGCTTGTGTGGTTTCTGACAATGTTCTTGAAACAGGTATTTTGTCAGTACTTTGTCCATTTTTATAGATATTAATGTCAGAAGTCAAAAAAGTCTATATGAGAGTACTGAACAACTCAGTGCAGTTTATAACTAGTTTCTTTTACTTATTAACTACATTAGCCATGCAGGTCATAGCACCACAATTTAAGTAGCAAACTTTAGACAAACTTTGGACTAAGCTTGAGTTGATAGACTATGCCATTGTCCATCATCGCTGGCTAACAGACATAACACTGTTGAGTAGGCATAGTGATGTCAGCCCACCCTGTCCTTTCCCCCTTCTGAACAGACATTTTGTGCCATGATACAAGATGTTCAAGCTGTCATTTCACTTGTGAAGATTGTCATCACAAAGTGAATAACATTTGGCACAACAGTGACATTCCCATTAACTGGACTTTTCTCCCAAACTGATGAAAAAAGAAAATGAAAACTGGTCCAGGAGGCTGCCAAGAGGCTATAGCAACATTAACTGAGTTGCAGGAATTTCTGGCAAGTGCTGGTTGTTTAGTACATGTGACAACAATCTCATATATTCTTCATGTCTGAGCTGTGAGGTAGGATGACAAAACAGAAGAATTTTCTCACAAAGAAAAACATCTAAGCTTAGATATGCTTTGTCAAAAACAAAAGTCTGATGAGTCTGATGAATTATGAACAGTTCCAAATACATCCATCCATTTTGGCACCAGTCATTTCATTTTTCACCACAACAACCCGCCATATTGACAGAAGAATGGCTTCACCAGAAGAAGATCAAAGTTTTGGATGGCCTAGCCAGAGCCAGGACCTAAATCCAATTAAAATCTGTGGGTTGACCTGAAGAGGGATGTACACAGGAGATGAAGAGTGGGCAGAGATTCCAAAGTCAAGATGTGCCATGCTGATATACTACTACCCAAAAAGTTTTAATGCTGTCATAAATTCAAAGGGATAAGTATTAGTTTAAGGGTATCCATATTTATAAAACTACATTATTTTAGTTCTTTATTTTTATTTTTCCACCCTAAAAGTTTTGTTTTCAATGGAACTGTACAGATTATAGGTGACATTAAACTTCTTGATTTTTTACAGATACAAAAACCTGGCATTTTTACAGGGGTGTGCAGACTTTGTATATTCACCGTATATGAGTAAATGTTTTTGTGTATATCTGTGTCATAGCTATCATTAAAAGATGGATGGTTCCTATTGATTTTCTAATTGTGGCTTGTGACTGATTCTAGAGGCATCTAATGTTTTTCTACATGAAACAAGTGGTCTCTAATGCTGACCATTAAGTCTAATCTCTTAATGATTTGAAATGTTTTTTTTTTATTTAAATATTACTTAAATAACAAATATAAATATAATATTATATTAAATATAAATATAAAATATAAATATTATATTATTATTACATTGAAATAACAACGGAAAGATTATAAACATGTTATGATGTGCAGTGACCTATTTTCCAGTTGGAGTGGAATCTTGTGAAGGTCCATAAAATGGTGATAGAATGTGTGACCTGTTTATCATTGACTACAGTGTGTGTGCTCGTTATGACCACTACAACTAAATACAAATATACAAAAAATAACAAAACAATATCTGAGAAAATGTAAACTATCATCCTGAAATTTGTTAAAAAATGAAAACTACATTGTACATTCTTCATAGCCTGTAGATCTCCCTGCAAACACAATAGCATTGTAACAATGTACTGTTTTGGTGCTCACAATGTGCAGAACATTGTTGTACTGTTGTCTGTTGACACTGTAGGAGGTTGTGACAATGCTGTGATAGTGAAATAAAATAATAAATGGAATGCTGTAATGTTGGAAGTAGACCAATTTTAAACCAAATAGCTTTGACAAGATTGTAACAATGTTGCCAGATTTGTTTGTGGATATTGCTTTGAGCTAATTAGAAATTATATCTACTTATTGATAAGTATTGGATTGGGCTGATTTCACTAAACAATGCTGGATTAAATATTGCATGTTAAACATACAGTGGAACCTCAGTTATCATACACTTTGATTAGTGTCAACATTTTCACAGAAATTTTGTCCCAGTTATCGTTCATCTGCCCGGTTTTCATCAGCATGCCCACATGTTCATTCTGGCTTTGTTTCTCTTTGGGTGACCATCACCCCGAGCATTCATTCAAAACATTTCCACTGTTTTCTAATGCTTCTTCTGCTTGTTTATTGAGTGTAACAGAAAAAGACCTTTCTGGACACATTTCCATACGTCAAGAAGATGTCACAGAACCGTACCCAGACTTATGAGTGTAACCAAGCGCAAAGCACACCTAAGCTAAAGAGCTTCACAAAAAAAGCTGAAGAAGCAGCCAAATAATAAAGCTCAAAAGAATGTGAGAACGTGTGTACAAAACAAAGGTTGCCAGCTGAACCACACTAGCACACTCTAAAACAGAGCGTAAACCTGTAAGAATTATGTTAAATGTTAATTTATCCATTTCATTAGTCTTTTGTATTTATTTCTCATTGTGTTCTGTATGTAAAACTATAGTTATTCTATTTAAAATGTATTTTTGTTAATATTTTGGAGAGCCTGCAACAGATTAATTGGATTTACATTATTTCTTATGGGAAATATTGCCTCAGTTATCATTCATTTTCGTTATCAGTGAGCAGAGAAGTGTCAGCATGACAGACTACTTTTAGAAGTTTATCTTAAGTGAGGTGTTTTAATGAACATTTTATCTTGGATTAATATCAGTCAATAAAAAAAAACGTTTCAGTATCAGAACAGATTTCTTGTAATAAGAGAATGCACTGGCCTATTTATGTCATATAAAAACAGACATGTTGTATAATATCTGTAGCTATCCATGATATGCAAGTCAGGAATTCTAGTGCTGTGTCCAGCTTTGCCTTCAAACATAACTCAGTGAGACTGATCTGTCTTTAGGTCAGCTTGCCAAAATGTCCAGACGGTCACGATGATCTTGACACCCACTCTGACCAGGAGGTGGGTTACTAAATGCAGCAGAGCTCATGTGTAGATATCACCTACACAAATAAATAGACCATGATGCTAAATAACATCAACATTTTCCTGATGGCCTAGATAATCCATAGTGCAAAACCTCAAAATTTTAACAGTAAATAAAAAGTAAATAAAGCTTTGGTAGATGTTGTCATTTCATAGTGCAATCACTGATGTGATGAGTCAGCAATGCTTTGATCAGGTTTGCACAATTAGTAGTAGAACTAGTCCATCAGCCAAGACATGCTTGGAGTCATGGATGTATTTCTTTAGTTTAGAACTGGAACAGTGAGGCTAATGTTGCTATCAAACACTGGAACTCAGTGGTCACTTAAAAAGCCAGCTGGTCGTGTAGCATCTCTAAGATTTCTATCTTAGACTCTAAAACCACATCCAGATCTCACAGCTCAGTCAATGTGGCAAAATACATGTGTAGCTGAATGATATGTCCACCATTTAAGACAACCATGAAGACGTAATGTCGCTTAAAACAGGGTGGCTGAATATTTCCTCCCCATTCAGCCCATATGTGAACCCACAGTTGAGTTCCTCTCTACATAACTTAAAACATCAAAATAAAAATGAATGTAAATATAATGAAGTATGGAGTATGTAAATTACAGAAAGCTACCATGTACTGAATTATCATATCATGTCATATCATATCAGAATATTGTAACCAACCCCTGATTTGGAATGGATTTGGTTTGGGACATTACAAATTCAATGTGACAGGGTTTGCTGCAAGTATAAATAAGTGAGCACACTAGTCAGTTGTAGCAGAGTGCTAAATTATTGTTGTGGGCAAAGGATGTGATTTGACTGATGTTCAGAAAGCCATGATAATAGGGTACCAGGTGAAGGTTGGTAGTGTCTCAGAAATTGTTTTTGTGGGATGATCTACAGTCGATAGATGTAGTGAAGGTGTACCTAGTATGAACAAATTGTACATGAAGTGCCTCCCAACAGCATAGCAGCAGTGCTCTATGGGCCATTGATCCCATAGGAGAATGACGATTCCAGCGAGTGGTACAGAGCAATCGACATACCATGGTGAACTTCTATAATGAACACAGGAGTAAGAAGGAAAGTGTCAGGGTTCATCATTGAGTGAGCACTGTCACATCTGGTTCTGTGAAAATGGGTGGCACAGACTTCCATTATTTGTTAGAATAGTATAAAATTAAAAGAAACACAACAGATACCAAATATATTGGCCATTCAGCTGGATTTGGGTAAAAGAAATAATGTAAGAATTTGATTTGTATTCCTTTATCATTTGCTTGAATCTGCTGGTGCTGAAGAGTCTAAGACTGCAAGAATCAACCCTGATACGTCAGCCCATATTGCCTGTATGCAGCTCTCTTGGCACATGTTGGCAAAGCAGACTTTGCAACAGCTATGATAAGGCTCTCCTACCCAGCCACTGTGCAAAGCAGACCATGATCAGAAAAGCAGAGCAGCCTCTATCTCTTTCTTACTCACTCACTCACACTCTCTTCTTCCACCCCACTCTCCATCTTCAACCTCCTCGTCTCACTTTGAATCATCCAGCCAGTTCGAGCCAGTTTCGTTCAGCATTTTCCCTCTTATGCAGCTCTAGTGTGACTCATGTGACGCACTGGGGGACAGTTAATACCAGCGAAGCTCTGACCAACAGCTCAGGACCAGAGGGTTACATGAATACATTAGGTTACTATAGAAGAAGCCAGACTGAATGGATTGTACAGGGGATTCTAATTGAAGTGGTTGATAATGTATTAGGGCTTTATAAACAAGTATGTCTAAGGAACTAGACTCACTCTAGCAGCCCAATCCAGTATGAGAGTTCACCAAGCTGCTCTGATCCAAGGACAGATTCATTAAAGCTTATAAACACTTTATAAAATAGAATCTGACCTATTGTGTATACATTGTAAAATTTAAATTGTCAGTATATACAGATGCATAGAAACACAGAATTATATTCAAATGATATCACAAGTCAACAGCCCATTAAAAACAATTTAGCTTTGTCCATTCACACCGAAGTTATAAAGGATGTTGTAAGCCTGGTTCTTGAACTACACAACAATGGACATCCAAACAGAAGAGAGGTCATTTACATGCAATCCTTAAGACAAAAACAGCTTGTTTAATTAAAAGGGTTAATTGTTTAATTGTTGTGTGAAAATAAATAATGACTTGGTATATAAATACACACAAACTTTACAACATACAAGAAAAAATGCAAGATTCAGGCTCTGATACAATAAAACATTCATCAAAATGTTCTTACAGTTTATGCAGCTCTTCAGCTATTCCTTGAACATTCAATTTTTACTTTATTGTCTTAAGTATGCTCAATGGTTATTTATTATGTAATCTATTGATATTTGCTACATCATACAGTCCAGGATGTGTAGCCTTGTATCCTGAATTGTTTAAGAAATAAAGCAATTAAAGTATAATAATAATTATTCTTGAGGAAAAAAGACAAATTCAGTTTCTTTACAGCATTAAGTTTTTACAGAGTTCATTTTCTATAGTTGCTCTTATTTATTATGATATACAGTCATAGGGATTTGTCCTTGGCAGCTTCCACCCAAACCTGATTTCACATGCTCCGGGTGAGAGGCGGCTCATCTGCAGGCATCAAGGGGGCTTCTGTGAGAAACAGAGAGCTACTGTCTATAAGAACAAAGACTTTTTATGACCTGCAGCCCTCATGCAGTTTCCCCAATGATCATTTTCTAATTTAATCCCTAATTTAGATCAACATGACAATGTCTTGAAAAACATGACATACATGGTACGTCACTGCCATTCAAATGTATCATCAACAGAAATACTGTTCTATGTCAGCTTACGTATTATATTGTCACTTTATATTGGTGCATGGAGGCCTAAATGGAACATGCCTTTACAGCTGTTAAACATCATTAAGAGGAAAAACTAAACACTGTCATAGAAAAAGAAAGACACAAAAGTCTGTGCCAAGAACTGACGGTCTTTCACTGTCTGGTGAGCTCTTTTAATACACTGCATACCAACTAGGTCAGCCCTCACAGCTCTTCACACCTGTTGCACACTTCCCAATAGAGAATACTTAGCACAGTGTGAAACTGAAGATGTAACAAAGTGGTTAGGTAATAGATTGAGCCTGGACCTTTCTGGAAAGCCCAGCTGACAGTCAACATATATGAATATATATAACAAAATCCCCTTACTCCAAAAATTAAGTCAGTCAGAGCTGAAACAATTCTTCAAGAAACTCTAGCAACTGCATTCCTAAATGAAATCAATGCTAATTCTTTGCCTCAATGCTAATAAAGGCACAATAGCTTTTAATAGCAGAGTTTCAAAATTTAAAAAAGAACAAATGAGCAAATAGTAAGAGAACATAAGAAATTGACCAGAGTCATAAAGTATTATGTTTGATATTATTTCAAGCTGTCCTTTGTAACACTGAAAGAGCCCAACACATTAGCACATCTGTACTTCTCCAGAAAGCCTTCAGTCTACAATAGGGATGAGTGATATTGACAAAAATTGCTAATGCTAATTTCTAGAATTTTGTCAATTTCTATAAATAGACAATATTTTGCATCATTGCAAAGTGTGCTTATAAAAGTCTAATATTGCACTTGCTCTTATTTTAATAGGACATTAATTGTTGTTTATTAATGTTACTAAAAGGAAACAACATATTAAAGGAAAACTACTCTTATTAGTTAAAACGGATGCATACAAGTAAAAACAGCACAAAAACACTGAAACCACAAGTACATGTATTATTGAGATGCAGTGATGCAAGTATGTAATAGTCAATTGAAAAGTGTGCATATATCTAATAATGGCATTAGATTAAGATGAACCAATTTAGCCAATGTGATTTTCACACCATGGAATTTGACCTCCGCATTTAACCCATTCATGCAGTGAAACACACACACTAGTGAACACACTAGGCTGTGAGAATTTGTGCCCAAAGCGGTGGGCAGCCCTTATCCACCGGCTCCCGGAGAGCAATTAGGGGGTTAGGTGCCTTGGGCACTTCAGTCATGTCCTGTCTGGGGAACGAACCGGCGACCATGTGGACACAAGACCAGATCCTTACACAGGGGCATCACTAGACTGTACTTAAGTACATTAAGACTGTACTGGGGCACAGCTGAGGCACAGATGATGTATGCGAAAAAAGAATTCTTCACTTATTTATATTTAATAAAGCATAAATAGTGCTTTAAACTAAACAATCTGATCAGATTTTGCTGTTGACTGGATCTTTGATTAATCACCAGAATGAACTGATGCATTTGGCCTACTTGTGAACTTTACTCTAGACTTGTAAACCACTACTGGTACGAGCAAAAAGGAAGAGAAATCTTTATAAAATATTTATTGTACTTAATCATATTTCACACATGCCAATCAAACATTTGCAAAAATAGAACAAAAAATAAATCACCTCTAAATCTCGTTTTCCCCCCAATTATTTACATTTCCAAAGTGGTTAATCTTAGTTCACATTTACACAAAAAGTAGGTTGCAGATGTGTGCATGAAAAAAGTTGATGGAAAAAAATCAAATTGGGTAAACAAAACCAGATATTTTTAGTCATTTTTCTGGAGACAAGAGTATTTTTGCCAATTATAAAAGCAAAACGACTGACAAGACAGTCCATATTACTGTGCTTTTTTTTTTGTGAAATAAATTTGAATGGTTTAAAAATTTGGGTCACGACTTGTTGATTAAGGAAAAATGTACCCACATTTGCAAACATGAAGGTGCACCATTTCAGTTTGAACCACTGCAGTATTCCTTGGCTAATAAGTGAACACAAGCTCTCTCATATTCATCATTGATGCAGAAGTCCCAACCAGCACGATACCACCGTTAATGCCAACTCACTGGATAATCCCCTTCACCACTTTGGGTTTCTGATCCTTATTACTTTAGCCATTTCTAACAAAAGTCAACATCTGTACTGCTAATGTTAATTCGGCTGTTAACGTAGCATTAACGTCATAGACACAGGTTGAGGTAGCCTAGCCAGGGGCTCACCTCTCTCATTTCTCCTTGCTGCTTTATCCCTGCTGAGCAAAACACTTTCTGATATCCATCTACAGGAGTAATAATGTTTGACTCAATCAAGATAAAAATAATATATGATATTATATAATTATTCAGCAAGTTGTTATGGGCTAACGTTACTTTACCTTTAGTCATGTAGCTCTCTCTCTCTCTCTCTCTCTCTCTCTCTTTCTCTCTCTCTCTCTCTCTCTACATGTGAATAAATTATCATATTAAGTAGCCATGTGGGTATTGTGTCGAGTAAATAGAAATGCAATGAATTACTATATTAAGTAGCTATGTGCGCATTTTGTAGTGTATTCTACATAGACTTAAAACTCTGAAGTGATTTTTTTTAGTGGTGAAATTTATACTGGGGCA
The DNA here is from genome assembly GCA_036984385.1 of Crenuchus spilurus. Lineage (NCBI taxonomy): Eukaryota > Metazoa > Chordata > Actinopteri > Characiformes > Crenuchidae > Crenuchus > Crenuchus spilurus. The sequence continues at coordinate 9,597 of BRDA01090191.1, forward strand.
CTGCAGATCAATACTGGGGCATGTTCCCCAGTAAAATATGTCTGGCGACGCCTCTGTGACCTCACCACTAGGCCGTGGCTGCCCCTTAGGCCCAAATGAAAACACTACCACCACTATGTTTCATAGATAGGATGAGGATTTTATGCTGGAATGTAGTGTTTACCTTCCTCTAAAACATAAATGTTCTCAATTAAACCAAAAAGAAATTTTTTGGTCTTATCTGTTCACATTGTTCCAATGGCCTTGGGTTCATTAATGGCGTTGGAAACTATTACATGCCTTGCTCTTGGCATGATCATTGTTGGTTGACCACCTCTAAGGAGGGAACTAATGATCTTGAATTTCTTACATTTGTACACAGTCTGACTGTTTAGAGATGTCTATTTGAGATTAACAATTTGACCTGGTTTGAGATAAGTGTGTGAGGATTTGCGTATACTGTTGTGGAGACTACTACTGAGGACTGGTTACATATACAGTTAGCATGACACTAATTAGTGACTAATTAGCTTAGCATTATTTAGATGAACCACAGGTTTATGTGACCACTGAATTATGTGCCATGAGCAAACATACTGTATGGTTTATCATGAGATGTGTCTCTTCCACAGTCAACAGTAACTGCTGAAATTTCAAGCTTTTGAATTCATACCATTCACAGTACATGAAAGATTCATCTGCCCACTGCCTGCAGCACCCAGAAATCCAGCTGGAACTGGATTGATGCTCTTGTTTTTGGTCTTAGTGAGACAAATTGCCTTGAAACTTTAAACAAAATCACTCCATATAAAACTCTGGAAGAGTTGCTTGTGTTCTACAAAAAGTGATTTCTCTTAAAAGGATGTTTCAGTCCAGCCCGTATCGTTCTGTCACAGAATTATATTAGTCTTACTGAACTTTATGGCATCACATTATAATCTTTAAAGCCAGTTTTTATTGACACTATTGGTATGAATTGGGCCTCACAGTTCTTCATTCTCACAGTGATGTAACAGTTTCATTACAGTCAAATAATTCATAGTTACTCTTTTTTTTTTAAAGATTCATAACTGTACAGTAAGTCTACAGTTTATAGGAAAATACAGTGATATGGAGTGATTACTTCTTAAAGACAGTTCCTCAATAAAAACTGATGTGAGCCAGTCAAAGTTTTTATTTCCTTCCTTTAGTTAACAATGACTGATCATTCTTTTTTTTTTTTATATGTATGTATGTATTTATATAATCATTTTCAGCCACTGTCAGCTTTATAACAAGTCCAGTCCTCCTCTTTTGTGTTATAACCTCAAAACACCTTTCAACTAAGCTATAAAACCTCTTTTACAGTTATACTCTATAACTATATACATAATATTTTATATAGTATGGCATAAAAAACAAACTTACAGACAAAGAGCCAAATATGCATTGGGTTCTCAGTCAAGGAATATACCTGATAAAATTAAATGAAAAATGTAAATTAAATTTAAATGCCCAGTCAAAGAAACAGTACAGCCAAATGATGACTGTTGCTGGCACAATATTCATGCATAGCAACATAAATGTAGCCAATCAGTGTCATTGAATCTGTTGTCTTAAGGGCACTTCATTTATCACTCACATCAGAGTCAGTTAGTGGTTTTAGGAACTTCTGACATTATTGACATGCAATACATGGTCTAGAAATGCCTAATGTTTAGTTTTAATAGTGTCTAAGCACATTTTATTATCTTTGTGAACCAGACAAAGTTGGTATTCTAATGATACATACAGTACTTTACCAATTTGAATGCAAATAATGACAGTTTTCATGAACTATTAGTCTGCTATTTTTTACAGAGCACTGGTGCCCTGCAGTTTGTGTTAAACAAAATTGGGATGATGAAACTGACTGAAAAAGGCTCAAACAACCCCACTTATAATATGTTCATCAGCTGCCACTGTGTAGGTAATATATAAATAACCATAAACCATAAATAAATGACATGAATAATAATAGACTGTTTAAAATGGAGCTTGTATTTTTGGTATAACATGGTTTATTACTGCGTTACATTGACTTTCTACTTTACAAAGTCTGCCCTGGGCAACAGAGGAACATTCAACATTTGTGTACTATGTTAGAGAGTATTCTGGCTTTTGCCGGCTGGATTGGGAGCATTGCTGGCATGCAGATGGGGAATTCCATGAGTGTGGAGTGTGTAACACATTCTTAACACACTGCTAACCATGCTGACTCAACCTGCAGCAATAGCTCTTCTACAGCACAGGATGTGTAGAGTTTGTTGCCTTACTGTCACTACAACAGCTTCTATTACAGAAATTAGTCAGGAAAATGAACCCAACTCACCTTCTCTGAATGAGACAAAAGCTGAGCAGGAAAGAGGTTTAGAGGAGAGTCATGAGAAGTTACGGGAAGGAAAGAAAATGTATCCAAGAAAAACAAGGAAACAGATTAAAGCCAACTTAAAAGTGTCTTAAAAAATGAGACTGAAAGCTGTAAACTGGACAAGCAAGAGAATGAAAGAAATGAGATAAAAATCCTCACAGAAAACATTTTTAATAGTTTTAGTTAACTGCTTAAGGGGCAAGTTACCAGAAAAGACAATAACCAAGACAAAATGGTATATGACAAGAGTAGTCAAAGAACAAGCAAAGGAGAAAGCAAGAGGAAAAGACAACCAGAAAGAGAAAACTAAAGACAAAAGCTACGCTAAGAGACAGAATAAGGCTATACTATAGAAACGGAAGCAGGGCTGAAACATAAGAGAAGCAAAAGAGAATAACGCTCAGTAAGTTACTGACATGACAATACTGATGCCACTGTCCATCTCTGCTATATATTATTCTACACAAAATACAAAACAAATTTTATTAAAATCTAAATTTCAACAAATAATGGATCAGATTTCAGAGCCTACAGACAAACGTAATTTTTGTCATTTTCTCAAATTAGGAGCCTGCAACACTCGACGTGAGTACAGAACGAGCTGTGAATGGACACGTGAAAAAAAGAAGAAATATTAATTATTAAGTCATTAATGTAATATAATAGTTATTGAACTGCAAAGGAAAAAATATATATATTTACAGCACCTCTGTAAGACTACCACAGCACCTGCTTCCCAAAATTGTGGTGATCACTGTGATGCAGACACAGTCACATGACATCACCCACCCCTGTTTCTGATTGGCTGGCAAGTGTCTATTAATTGTGTATAATTGGACAACTAAAGGCATTTTTTGTATTTACATATAAGACAACTAACGATAATTTAGCAATCTAAAAAGAAAGATAGTCTCTTTTTTTTGCTTGATTGTTCCAGTTAGCATTACAAAGTTTCAGGAGCATTGATATAATTACACTTTTTTCAGGACATACTTCAGAGGTGTATTATAATACAGAACAAATACCTGCAGCCAATTAAAAATGAGCATTCTGTTCCTGTGTTATAACCCTTACTTTACAGTGGTATATTTTATTCCTTTGTTATGTCAGTATCTTTTAGCAGTTTAAACCACGCTTTGAGCCAAAATAAACATCCCTCTAATAAACCCAAACTTTTGACTGACAGGGTTCATGCAAAAATGAGCACATTAAATCATAGGTGAATGAGTGGTCATCATTCACAGAGGTCTGGGAAGGGTCTGGAGGAGAAATGACAAAAAAGGGCGTGGCTGCAGAGGTGTGTCTCCTGCAGAGACTGCTTATTGGCTGGATATCTGAGCTCAAGCACTGCAATCCCATAGAGCACAGGATATGATGAATGTCTGCTGAATCATCTGCCCAGCTAGGGGAGAAAATAAGGGCAGGAGAAAGAGCTGGAAACAGGCAGAGTGAGCCAGACACTCAGAGACTTTGTACTGAGTCTAATGCCAAATGTCGACCATATCAAATTCCCTCTCACTGCGAGTATCATATGTGTGTGCTGTACGTGTTGGTTTGACTGCAGTGTGTTTTGCTCAAATGCAGTATCCTCTCCCCAGTCAGTTTAAGAGCCGGCAGGGAACATCCAAATGAGCTATCACATACAACCACTGATACTTTACTTGACCCTGTATGCATGCAGTTTCAGTCAAAAGTCTGGACACCTGACTGAATATAAAATTATCACAGTCTTATGCTCATTTCAAAACCTCCACCTGATCCACAAATACTGCTCTTTCCAGAAAACACACACAAGAACTGTATATTCTACTTATACATGTGTAGCTAGCTACTTATGACCCTCCCACCACTGCTGCTGTGTCCCTGGTCCCACCTCTATCTGGTCATGTGTTCTGTGTGTGTTTACATCTCTCCATGTACTGTCAAGTCACCATGTACTGTTTGTTTTCATCTTCCATATCATGTCTACATCCCCAGCGACGTCATGTCACTTCTTGTTTCATTGTTAGCACCTGAGTCTTGTCTCTGTTCACAGCTCTACTTTTCTTTCCAGTGTTTCAGTCGTCGTTTGTCATTGTATGTCAACTGTTATGTATTGTCTTCTTTGCATTGTATTGTCTCCATGCCAGGTGTAGTATGTATGTCAACGTGACAAGAAGCTTTTCATAGTGAAGTCTGTGTCAAAGCATTTGTTTTGTTCACAGCCAAAATATTTCAGTTTTTTTGTTTTGTTAATAAAAGTTTCTTTAACTACACTGTCTTCCATATCCTGCTTCGCAGTCACATCCAAACTGACACTATTCTGGTGTTTTTACATTTTTCTGGGCCCAGCCAAGTGTGAATGAACCCATCCATGTGAGGGCGAGGTGTGGCAGCACAAGCTAAGTGAGGTCTCACAAAGGTAAGTTCGACTGATTCTATCAAAAAGTCAATCAGACATCTGATTGCACAGAATCAATATTGTTTCATTTGAGAAACAAATACTCATTTCACTTTCTCATTGGTTATTGCTCATACTACTTTCCACAGAAGTGCTCACAGTCCAAGATAAGACATTATTGGTTATTATTCCCAGAGACCTGAGAGGGGTCTAGAGTGGCCATCACTGATTGAAAGACCATATAGGTGTGTCTCCCGAAGAGATTGCCTATTGGCTGGAAATCTGAACTCATTTCATTTTGTATTGAGGAAGAAATTCACATTTCTTGGCTGTTGCTCATTGCCGCTTATACTACATGTCAGTTAGAATTATGAAAGTTTGAAAATGTGAGGGGTGGAATGGTTTGGTTTCTGAGCCCTAAAATTAATGTTCATCATCAAAATCAGGGCTAAAATGGTTTCATGTGTACTTTAATTGACTGTGCTCTGTCTGGGTGGGTAATATGTTACTCTCTCTTTCATTGGGCGGCACGGTGGCTTAGTGGTTAGCACGTTTGCCTCTCAGCACTGCACTGAGGTCTTGGGTTCGAGTCCGCATCTGAGCTGAGTTTCCATGTTCTCCCCGTGTCCGCGTGGGTTTCCTCCGGGGTCTCCGGTTTCCTCCCACAGTCCAAAAAACATGGAGAGCAGGTGAATTGGCTACTCTAAAAAAAATAAATAAATAATTTTTTTTTAAAAATTACCCTGGTGTGTATGAATGTGTATGTCTGTGTATGTATGTATGTATGTAAGTATGCCTAGATATGGTTGGCACTCTGTCCTGGGTGATCCCCCTAGTGCTCGATGCAGTCCTCCAGGTGGACGGTCGCTTCCGGTTGAGAGTACGCTGTGCGCGATTAGGCTGCCGCTTCTCACCGGTGTTTGTGGTTGAGTGTGTGTAAAATGGAGTGTGTTGATTGTAAAGCGTCCTTGGGTATCTAGAAAGGCGCTATATAAGTGTAACGTTCCTTGCTTCCATCCACTCTCCAGCACTACTAAATAATGTCGGCAGGGTCAGGTTTCTTCCAGGTGATCCATCAGAACTGGGGATGCTGCATTTTCCTCCAAGCACTTTGGCGATGTATCGGCAGCAATTGGAAAAGAGGCGGAGCTTGACCACAATGGAGAAGGCCTGTGTTAGTCTGCAGCCTCCTAGAGTCAGAGACATTACAAGTGATAGGGAGAGACAACAAATGATCAGGTCAGTTGGCTCCCAAAACACATTGGGGACAAAATCAAGTTTAAAAAACTGTTCAAATACATAATCAGAAAGATAAAGTGAAGTAAATTTTTTGTACAAATTATGTATGTGTACTATTAATCATACTTATACAAACAGAGCACCTGTTACTATGTTTCTGGGAAGAGTTCTAAAATAAATTACAATTCACTACCACTGTAACCCAAGCAGGGAGAACAGAGTGGACACAATTCTGACCTCCAGGGTGTATACATTCTTATCATTACATAAGCACACATTGTTATAATAGACAGCCTGAGTGTAAAATGTAACCCTGCTGCCCTTTTAGCACCATGCAGACCACACAGCAAGCCAAAGCCTTTAGCAGTGATGCTAACTTTATCAGAAAGTGTGCTGATCCAGACACTAATTAAAGTGTGCAATTGCAATGTGTTCAGATGAGGTCAAATGAGGTCACCGGTTGAGAGATGTTTACTGAAGCTACCCAGTCTGTCACCTTCTTAGGTGTCTTGTGGGATACTTATTCATTTTCCAATGAGGCAAGGGCTTTCTAGCAGTATCAGATGCTATGGAAAATGAACTGATTCCAAATTCAGCTCATCATCTAAGCAGGAGGAAGAGACTGGGCTGTTATAATTATGTGTCTAAAAATGGCTGACTAATGGATTTTACTAGTAGAACAAACAGGAGGAATAGCAGCCTAAAGTCTGCATTCTTGCAATTTGCTTGCATACTGAATGTCTTTACTGCTACTGATGCCTGTGGAAAACCCATAAACATGTTTATAAAGTTCATGAGTATGTACATCAGAATCTTTTTTTAACCTCTTTATTGCCAGAGAGATCAAAAGTATGGTTTGAATATTTGTTCTAACTTGTAGCTTATTCTAAACTTTCAATTGATACCACATTTGTGTTTGTAAGTAAATTAGATATTTTATTTGAATTAACATTGATTGTGTGTGCAGTTTTGTTCTGTGAAAGAATGAAATTGCATTTTTGACAAACATTTGTGTTTGTTTTCGTCATTTGACATCAAAACCAGTGAAAAGGCCCTGAGCCTGTTAATACACAATGTAGATCAAATCCAAAAATTACTACCAATAATTATGGAGGGTGCTGTATATACATACAGCACCCTCCATAATTATTGGCACCCCTGGTTAAGAAGTGTTCTTTGGCTTCTAATAAATGCTTTTTTAAGAAAAATAATATAGGACAGCAATGCAAAAAATCTAAGCTTTAATTAAAATGCCTTTATTTGGTGGGAAAAAAATCACATCAATCACAGAAATAAGTCTTTTGAATGAAATCATGTGTGCCACAATTATTGGCAACCCTTGTGTTAATACTTTGTATAACCTCCTTTTGCCAACAAGACATCACTTAATCTTCTCCTATAACTCTTCACAAGATGGGAGAATACAGAAAGAGGCATCTTCAACCATTCCTCTTTACACAACCTCTCTAAATCGTCCAGAGTCCTGGATCTTCTCCTATGCACTCTCCTCTTCAGTTCACCCCCCAGGTTTTCTATTGGGTTGAGGTCTGGGGACTGAGATGGCCATGATAGGAGCTTGATTTTGTGCCTTGTGAACCATTTTTGAGTAGATTTGGCAACATGTTTAAGGTCATTATCTTGCTGAAAGACCCAGTGATGACCCATCTTCAGCTTTCGGGCAGAGGCCACCAGATTCTGATTCAAAATATCCTGATATTACAAAGAGTTCATGATCTAATGTATCCTAACAAGGTTCCCAGGTCCTTTGGAGTAGAAACAGGCCCACAGCATCACCGATCCTCCCCCATACTTAACAGTGGGCATGGGGTGTTTTACTCATCCTTGGTGTTACGTTTACAGTGTTTGTTGCCAAAAAGCTCTATTTTGGTCTCATCTGACCAAAGCATGTGGTCCCAGTTAAAATCCCAGTACCACTTGGCAAACTCCACCCATTTACACTTATGAGTATAACTCAGAAAAGGCTTTATCCATGCATGCCTCCCAAACAGCTTATTGGCATGTATAGTTGGTTGTTTGGGAGACCTCATAAAGTGAGCTTTGGAGAACAGGGAAACAGGAAAATATTAAATACTAATTAAAGGTTCCTAGATACTTTGATCCACTTTATAAACTACAGTAGAAATGACAAAAAGGGTTCAAATACATTTATTTCCAAGAAATTGTTAAGGGTACCAATAATTTGGCCAATAAGGTCATTTTACGGGAAATAATTGTTTCTTAGTGAGGATTTTTTCTTTATTTATTTTTTTTCATTTGAGTTGAAGGTTGCTTTTTACTAAACTTTTTCAGAGTGAGATTATTCTTCTGCAATAAAAAATTATTTATTTTAAGGCTTTTAACACATTTTA